>CABFWB010000159.1:28915-59184 GCA_902151455.1 Timema bartmani | reverse complement strand
AAACCAGTATTAAATATAGGCCCATTTAAATATTCAAAGGCTTTTGACATAATAATATGCTTATTAATTTTCTTTCTTTTGTTCTTTTTTAAGAGAGGATTTAAAAAAAATATTGGTGTTCATGCGGTGAAGGCTTTGTTAAGTAACTAAGGTGTGAGAGGTTGAATAAAGTATAGTACGATTTTGGTAGGAAGAACTGTAGAAGTTAGTTACTAAAGTTACTAAAACAATGTTAATATATTCATACATAAAGTCATATCATCTGCAGATGTTACTTTTGATAGATATTATTAATACTATCAAATAACACAAATAATATAAGAAAATATTATCAATGTTGGCCACAAATAAATATGTTTTGATTTTATCTACTGTTCTTCCAACCAAAATTAGGGTATAGCACTAATATTCTTGAACACAAATTTCCTAGTCAACATTGAGATTATTAAACCGCTTTTGAGTGTCAAAAAGATGCCGTTCTTTTTGAGTGCGTGCCGATGTTGCACTAGAGTCCTTCTTGCATCAAGACCAATAATATCCTGGACTAATGTTTTCCGCTTACACCAGGATCGATTTTTAGCATGGCCGAAAATGTACTAAGTTTTAATGTGAGTTTCACCTTTCTCAGTGATTAATTTATCGGCCATCGGCTGGAGGTTGTGTTTGTTCTATATTTAAGCTAGTATGTAATTAGTATGCTGATATAATCAGTCAGTTCAGAAAAAAAACGTTAAATACCTCAAAAAACGAAAAAAAAAAATGGTTTTCCCATCCCCTATCAACGCTGATGCGGGTGGACTTTCTATATACATTTTTTCTCATCCATACCCCTTGGCATAAACTTTCAATAATAATTATAGTGCTATTTGTAATTACTATTAAAAATAAAAACAGAAATTCTGTCTTGTGATCTTATTCCGAAAAGAATTTATTTTAAAGTTGTATATTTTCTTTTGTAAAAAAAAAAAAGGAAAAATAAATAAAAATGTGCCTTACTGTTAATTTTATGTCTCATAAACCTAGGTAGTTAACTTGAAATAAATTAAATATTATATTTACATTATGACTGTTTAAATGAGTACGTTTACACCAGTTTGCTGATGACCTATTGCTACCACTCCACATATCCTAATGTGTAGTTCCACTAATGAAATGTATGCCAGTAAGGCATAGTCTTATAACACACAGCTCTAAGGTTTAATCCACTTTCGTTATCACGGACAAGATATTTTACGATAAAAGGATGCTGAAAGATAGAATATCGTAACGTGTTCTGTCGGCTTATCTGATTGGTTGGTCCACTGAACACTATAGTTAAACTCTTTTCATTCTGAGAAGTTGTACAGCCTGTGTTTCGTAGCATGTATTCATTTTTACCCACTATGCCGTTACGACTGCTTCATATGGACCGTTTAGATAACAACTTCGCCGCTAAACAACTAAACTAGACGTCTAGATAAACCATCGGGCATCTCATTTTTTACTTGCAGGCCTATTGCAATTATTTCACAATTTATAGCTACTAGTGCACTCGGACATATTTGACCTACTTGGGAAGGAGTATTTGCAGAAGTAGTTTCACACACACACACGCGTGGTGATCCCTGTGAAGAAATTAGGATATTCTTATATTGAGGCCAGCCCACATTGTTAGTTTCGATATATTTTCTATTCATTAAACCCAAAGATTGATTTAGTTTTATCAATTTAACTTAGCTTATTTTTTCGCACGTTTGGTGACATTTTGTGGCTACTTACTATTTGAATGATAACAATTATGGTTTTTTAGCACCGCTTTAGGGCTATATGCATTGATACTAATTACTCTAATATGTTAGAGGCGAGGAAAGTTGAATTTAAGGAAGTGTACCCTCATTTGCGCGGAGTGAGAGTGGAAACCCATTTAATAAAAAAAAACCTAGAACAGTAGATTGTTATTTGAATACCAGTCGATTGTACAGAAGGTGATTTTTCCTAAATCGTTTTCCACTCTTCCTCCACATGTTCGGCTTACATATGCGTACAACCCGAACAGGTAATAAGACGTGGTGCTAAAAAAAAATCCATTTAGTAAATTAAAAACTGGAATCTTTGACGCCAAATTTCACAGATTAATTCAAATCAAAAATAAAACAAACTTACTGATAGGCATGCAAACAAAGAAGTCACTCTTGTTCATTCTGTATTATTGGTAGCGAGGAGTTAGCGGCTAGAATACCAGCCGCGGTTACAAAGGGGATCTAACTAAATTGTTTCCAACGCTTCCTTCGTGAAAATGCTTGTGTACTTTCTTACTACTCGTCCACAACCGATGAGTGTGAATATGCGGATAATTTAGACGAGCAGTAGGGCGTGGATCTTGGAGAGAAAATTGAATACATTTTATCATTTTTTATTTATTTTATTTTGTTTATTCATGGTATTTAACGTAAACTTTCTGAACCGACTAATTATATCAACGCACGAGAATTTCTACTAGCGAGAGCGAAAGGATCTACCAATTTTGCCGTTAAAGGTATTTTAACGTGTACGAAGCTTCAAAATAATGAAGTAGAAGGTCAAATCTCTCTCTCTCTCTTCTACTTTAACAACCAAAATTATCTTCACCTCATTAAAATATTTCAAAGGAAAATGTTAACTTGGATATTATAATAACCTTATTTGAAATATCTTACTAAATATGACATTATTAACAACAAATAAATAATTTTTAAACATCTACTAAACAGTATTTTGACAACGACCTGTGATCAAATGCCACCTCTAACATAAGCACAGATAACTTCAGACATGTTAGCATAAAATAATACATTGTGTTTGTTTCTGTGAGCCTTTCTCTTTTAATGGATAATTTACAAATAAGAAGTAATGTTATGTGACAACTAAAACCTTATCTTCGACTTTGCCTTTCATGTTACAAGCCACGCTTGAAATTCGCTTCGCACATTACAATTTCCACTTCACTTCGCATTTAAAAATTGACCTTCAAACATTCCTACAAAAGTGACAGCTACAGATCCAATGATTTGATGTATGAATAAATGAAAGTACATCGAATAACTTTTTTTTAGCTTTTAGATATGTTCATACGTAATTTTTTTTTTCGGGGGGGAGGGGGGCTATATTAGGTACTAGCGAAAAAAATACCTACTTGATTTCAAAATAACACTAACAAAATTTGCATTTAAATCCCAGTTGGAGACATCAGGTGGAATTTTATCAGATGATCTGACCTTTTACTCCACCGGCCTCTTTATATAGAGGTCAGCGACCCTGGCTACCGATCTAGTGGTCCCAGGGTTCAATTCCCAGTGGAACTATAGGTACTTTCCCCGAAAGAGGAACTGTACCTCAGATCACCATGATCTGGTTAATTAGACTTAAGTTAAGTTTAAGATATACCCTGTCTCTACATCTTCATAATCGCTATCATCACGTCATCTCATTGTGGGTACGACGTGTAGACAACCTACAAGGTACACTCTGGCCAACATTTTGTAAATCATACACGGTGACCGCACCAAATACTGCATACCTCAAAGTCAAATATGCTACATTTTAGTATATTTGAAAGCTAGAAATAGTTATTAGATTTACGTAATCGTACATCAAGTTATGTAACTTGAGGCTATCATTTTTGTTAGATATTATTAATGCTTACAAAATAATACTAATTATATGTTAAAATTTTATCAGTGTTGTCTGCAAAAAAAGTGTTTTGTATTTTCAAAAAGTTCTTAAAATGTTCATATGTAAGAAAATCAAGGTAAATGGAGTCCCGACTATTACAACCTTTGGTTATCTGACAATAATTCATATGATCCGACATGTCCATATTACGTGCTATTTACATTGTTGTGCAGCGTACACATGTATATTGCTATAGATGTAATGTTTTCAAGAGGCTGGCGTGACCTCACAACAAGGAATAAAGCAAAGCTGTGATACACACTTAAATCATCATTATTAAAAAAAAACAGTGACTTTTGAACTTTGAATTCAAAATAATAGAAGCTACATTTAATTATTCAAAAAATTCATTATTCTATTTACATGAATAAAATAATAGTTCTGTAATTTATTGCAAACTTTATACTGTAGAATAGCTACCAAAAAACTTTGTCATACATATTCTGCATTTACGTTTAATTTGGATTTGTTTTGCTACCGTCCACCCTTGTTTCCATTTCATCCGACATTTCGGTTATCCGACAAACTGTCGGTCCCTCTTAGGTCGAATTGTTGATACTCTACTGTATACAATTTAATAGATAGAAATGAAATCTTTTACCATAGCTTGTATTATAAATTTCCCAGTAAATTTCCCGACAGAAATATGTATAGTTAAATTACAAATGACGGGGATGTTAATAACAACCTTGAAAAAAATTGACGACTCGTGTATCTGATTGGTAACTTTGCAGGAGACCCGAATGTAAACCATGCCGTCTTCTACAGGTTCAACTATATAACTCTCCGGTAGCAAGTATTATGAATCTTTGTGTTCGCCAATGAAGGGGTTTTGTTGTGGGCAAGCGTTGTTTTATGTGGTAGGTGGAAAGGTAGGTACATAAAGTAATTTAGCTGTCGTTCATTGTGCTCCGAATGCCCAGGGTTCATCTCTTCCTTTTAAGCTAAAAGGTCTTATGTACAATAAGCAAGGAAAATTAATGGCGCTTCGAAATAAGACGATGTGTATTTTCGCTCGTTAAATCAGTACACCATTTTAGTTTTTTTTTAAATAGTTAATTACTATATTATACTTTAATGATGCGTCAAGAGTTAATTTCTCTACGGTTCTTGTTTGTTTGAAGACTAATTATAGCCTGTTACGGTGGTCAAATGATCTATGATGTCACTCTCGTAGTAAACTAGACTGTCGATGACAGGGTGATTGGGGATTTAATCCCGGTCAAGTGTACTGAGACAATTTTTTTCCTAAATTATTTTACACTTCCTCCCACCACCCACACAAAAGCGGGTACACTCCCTATAAATTCAACATTCCCCATCCCTAACACATTAAAGTAATTAATACAAAGGATATGCCTACAACCCAGACGGCTAATAGGACGCGGTGACCGAAAAAAGGCTAATTACTTTGTAAGCTACTCCGTTGCTAGTAGTATATATTAATAAAAGTCTAATGATGCCTGTATGTAAAGATTTGTAGTGCTCTTCAATGAAATATAAAGCTGAAATTTGGTGAAATTGTAGAGGAACCACTCGAGAGATGCGCTAATTTTTCAAACATGAAAACTGATCAAAAATAAAAAAAATAAAAAATTGAAATGGGATTTATTTAAGCATTTTAATGTGTAGTCATGTTATTTTCATTTCAAAATCAAGGAGAAACTAGAATATAAATTCCAAACTTAAATCCAAAGAGAAATTGCAGATTATAATACAGCGACCTTTGTTTATGGCTTGGTTGATTTGTTTTCATATTAATTAGCAAAAAGTGTTTCTTTGGTCAATGATAATTTTACACGTAACGTTAAACATTTTATTTAATTTGAGCTTACATTTTACATAGCCTAAATAAGAATTCACTCAAACCGATAACTACTCTAATTAAAATACGGCTAAGACACTGCAGAGTAATAATTGTGTGTATATGACGTGTTAACGCTTTCCTTGTCCCTCTACGTAGATTCTGGTACATTTCCTCATAATTTTACCTTTTTATCAACCGAAGTTAATTTCGTATAGACAGAGTATGTAATTAGATGTCACACATATTTTTTTGTTCATTACATATAATGATCTGAAGTACATAAACTCTTTTCATGATCACCTGATTGTATAAATGTGTATTTTATAGCTCATATATTGGTAATTTTTTGTCATTTTGAAATTTTAGGTAATATTTTCTTGGTTGCATCATTTGTAGGCATTTTTTATTTTTAGTCAAATTTGAGTCATTTAAGGTAGTCATGCTACGTAAGTATATTTTTAAATACTATTGATATTTTATAAAGGTATTCATTTTGTCAACACAAAGTTGTCGGTATGAGAATATAATGTAGACAATGAACTTTGTATCCTCTTTGCTTGTCTGGTTGTAAAATACACATTCCTGGTGAGACTACAACTAGGCTAGAGAGGGTTGCGTTGAAGGGGTAGGTGTGGGGGGGGAGGATAGCTATTACATACTTCTGAATCACATATTTGTAAATCACTATTATATTTACCAGAATGAAAGTACAATATCTTAAAGGAAATGTACCAGCATTAGCATGAAGATAGGCTTGGAAAATTACAGTGAATCAATCACACAAGGAAAACCATCCACAGGCTACCCGACATACCTGCATCGGTGGGCACGGTGTCTAGAGTCTGGTTTGCTAGCGCAGTAGAATTCGAGGTTCAAAACTCAGCCAGATGTACTGATTTTTTTTCTTATAAAGTGTCCTATTCTCTCTCCACGAAAATTATTTTAGACTTAATGCTAGCTTCTTTATTTCTACTATATGAGTGTAAATATTGGCACAATCCAAGAGGGCAGTAAGATTGGGGCCACACAATAATACATACTCATGACTTCCCTCTCAACGAAGATTGTGCATTATTGAAGAATGTAGCCAGATGAAATTATTTGTACCATGATTCCAGATGGTACTTTAAATATTAGATATCCGCTTCAGTGGCCGAATTTTCTAAGCCAAAGGTGGGGAACCTTTTGGCACTGGAAGACCCCAAGTAACTTCACGGATAACTGGCTTCATAGTGTAGTGGTCAATTCATCTGGATATGAGCCTAGGGGTCCCGGGCTCGATTCTTGGCTGCTACCTTGGGTACTTTAACCGAAAGGAGAATTATCCAACGGTCACCATGGTGGTTTGGTTAATTAGGTTTAAGCTAGGTTTAAGTGTTTCTACTGGTTCCACACCCTCATACTCACTATCACCCTCATCTCATCTCAATGGGACATTGAAAGAGCCTCCACGGAAAGGATGTGTGATTAGTACATTCGGGCGTCCACTTGTCAACGGTACATTGGTACGAGCAAATCTTTCCCCTACTGGGTTACGAATTCTGGAGCCCAGATGTGCAATATTATTATTACTTCACGGATTTCTCATAAAGCCACACATTTCATGTACCGTACAACCAATTTCTCCAAACCTTTTCCAAAATATGATAGTGCGCCAACCATACATAAAGAGAGAGAGAGAGAGAGAAAGATTTATGAAAACTATTAATTTTCTAACATTATGATTAAAAACCCAATGGATTTTTCATTTTATTCAATTAAAATACACACTGAGAATGTATGATTTAAAAAAAACGAAGGTATTTAATTGACAAAGTATGCAAAAAAGGCATCACCAAACACTCCAAAAGGCCGAATAAGGTCTAAAAGCCGCTGGCTCTCCATCCCTGGTCTAATCTATAAGCCTAACGTATCACTTTCGTGTTAGAATGGCCTACTAAATATGGGGAGATTAGAGCTCAAATCCGGATCAGTTCTACTGAGGGTGGTTTCTTCTAAATGGTTTCCTATTCTCCTTCCACGCAAATGCGGGCATATTTCCTCTCAAATGTTTCATACCTACTCCCTAACTCTTAGAGTGGTTATCATATATGTTTATAACCTGAACAGGTTATGTAGTGATAAAAAAGTTATATGACATATTTTATTAATGAAAGGGGATAATATTAAGATATTTATTTAGATTAAAATAGTATTTTATTTCAGTCAAATATGGTTAAAAATGGCACTTGGATGTGGGAATCAAATCCAGGATCCTTTTATTAGAGTGTCAATTTCTGAGTCAGTCTTCACTCATAGATTAAGGCAGTGTGTGTGAAGTCTGTGTGATATACTCAGTTGGTTATCAGCTATCATAAACAATCATCAATGATTCGGGGGTGTAATTTTTCAGGGATTTAAACTATTAGGAATGTGATTTTTAAGGAAAATAATTTAATATCTTCATACTGAAGTAAGTATTGGAAACCCCATTTTAAATAATCCCCTCCGGGCTGGCTGGTCTGGAACAAACCACGACCTCCCATCAAAGGAAAACACACTGCCCTCGAATTCAACTCTGACGATTACCTTTTTTATATACACAATTTTTTTACGCCATTCCTTAGTGTCCAAGGTCGTTTCTCGCCCGGAAACTCCTAAGGGCTGTAACAGTAATAGTAAGGAAAGGTTTGGCTGATACAAGATTTCCAATACAACTCGGGCACTGAAGACTACCAATTATTCATTTTGGTTTTGTGTTCCAGGCGAATGCAATATTTACGAAACTGGACGTATCTTAATTAGTGATGAAACACCAACTTTCTCCCATTTACAAGAACTGGGAAATAAATTACTGTACGGGTTCTGTTTTAACGTTCTTGATTCATAACATTGAAACTCATTCGCTTCTATAGGACAGGTTACAAAATTGACACTCGTATTTATTTTATTCAGCACTTAGCTCTCAGGTGGAACCTGATCAGTTTTTTTTCTGTCATCGTGAAAGTAGAAAAAATCTGGAGCTTTATCGACGTATTCCAACCTGCACAGATCATAGCTATCCTCAAGACTAAATCCACACGAGAATAAAATTGTAGATAACTATGAACATAATTATGTAGTAATAAGCCCTCCTCTCTGAGCCAGTTTCATAGTCCGATTGAGTACGCCTCAAGTGTGGCACTATACTAAATTCAGGACGAAACCTACCTAGACCAGAATGGAATGGGACAGTTTCATAGCCAGACTTAGTACGCCTCAAGTGTGGCACTATACTAAATTCAGGACGAAACCTACCTGGACCAGAATGGAATGGGACAGTTTCGTATAAGAAACTGGCCCATTCCACTTGAGTCTAGGTAGATGTCGTCTTGTATTTAGTGCAGCACCACACTTGAGGCGTACTCAATTGGATTATGAAACTGGCCTTATATGTTGAAACTAAAGTATTCGGGAGTCATCCTATCCTTATAACAGCATTCATTGTAAAATATACATTTTAAGTAACATTGATATTTTGATTGTAGTATATTAATGACACCATGATTGCTAATAGTGTGGTCGTATTTATAAAGTTGTATCACTTGCTTTATTTGTAAATATATCTATACAGGATGAATTTTTAACTTATATTACAAAAGCTAGGAGCGTATTCCCTATGAAAAATTAGGAAGAAAATGTGTATAAAGATTTGCTCTGAAGTAATTACAAAGGGAGCAATGAGCCCTTGAAAATCATGTACTTAAGACTAAACAACAATTTTATAATAATGTAACAAACGAGTAAGAGAACAGTAACCGAAGAGAAGTGTGTACTATTATTACTCAATGTATAGTAAGTACCACTACAACAGCCCTTGTGCAAACATTCGCGTCTTCATAGCAGATGTTTAAATTGCCGGCCACCATAATCCAGACAGCATCGACATCGCCGGAACCTGGACTGTCGCACTCTTTGAAACATGCCTGGTGTGTTTCGGACACAGTTTCACGCTGCGACAATTATTCAGGACTAAAAGTTGGGTTCGCGTTCCACGGCTGTACTGTACATGTCACTTTTTATGTGGCCCCACAGAAAGAAATCCTGGGGATTCCGGTATTGAGAGCGCACTGGCCATGAAACAGGTCCTTGGTGGCTGTGTGGCAGGGTGAGAGCATTTGATTTTCAACGGCTCATTGCTCCCTTTAAAATGACTTCAGAGCAAAACTTTATACACATTTTCTTCATAGATTTTCATGAGGAATATGCTCATAGATTTTGTAACATAAGTTAAAACTCAACCAATACACACACACACACACACACATGAAGCAAGTGACACATATTTATAAATAGGACTACACTATTAGCATTACTGAGGTTTTTAATATACATTCCGTTTATAATATTTACAATGCTTGCATGGAATAAATAAACTCATTAATGGACACGCGAAATCTAAAACGGCTTGAAAACTCTAATGTTACTATTCTATTATTACTATTTGGTTACCTTTTAAATAAGGGTAGGCTATTTATATATATGTTTGCATTGCGTCTTACTAACTACCTTGGTTGTACCCATTTATTACACTATTGGGGTAGGGATGAGGAAGGTAGAATATAAAGAAAATTTACCTCCATTTGCATGGAGGTAGAGGGACAAACCATTTACTAAGAATCACCCTCAATACAACCGGTCAGGATTCTAAATTTATCTCCCCATCATCGGCAAACCAAACCAGAGGAGCTTGATGTTTAGTTACACATGCCCACCGATGCAGTTAATTACTTAATCCAGGGCGGTAGGTATGTAGGTAGGTATTATCACTCACCTAGAGGGAAGATTGAAAATCACAATCGTGAAAAACTAGCCCCACTGCGTACGGCCAGGATTTGAATTCGTACTACGACAATTGTACTAATTTAGAATCTCTAGTTGAACACGCTAACAATGAGCTAACCCTGGTGGTTACAATGCTATTGACCTGGAAATACGGTTAATAAAGCGAAAGAGCTCCTTATTAAATTTGGAGTCGACGTCTTTTAGCTCAGCAGACCAGAAGAGGGCGTAGGAGTTGTTATAAGGCTCGATTACACAGTAACAGAAACCTGATATTGTCAAGGAATAGCAAAAAGTAGGTAGGTCCATTTATTCTAAAGATTGTATGCCATTATTAGAAGAACCGAATGTCATTCTAAATTACAATTTTTGGATTAATATTTGGTATAAGTTTTGTGTTAATATATTATATATTTATGTCACTGGCACATGGCTGTATAAGACTCTTCACTCATGCACCTAATAAGAACGTTTTTAGCAGTAGTTCCTTTAAGTGGTAGTTACATTTTGGGCCGGTTTTATCTGATTTGGAACCGATTGAGTCCTTATTTTTATATATAGTTTACTCTCTCATATAAAGAGAACGTATTTTAAGTGTGAAATCTTTAGACCTTGAGATTATGATGAATCTTTACGTTTTATGTGTAACGCGAACAAAAATAAAGTTGATTTTATAAGTCTGTCTGTTTATATCTGAGTCTGGATCTGAAATGGTTTGTTGGATTTATTTGAAACTTGAAATTGAGATGCTATATAGTTATATATCAGGATATTTTTTATTTTTACCCTCTCCTTTAAGTTAAGAGTAGTCTAAAGTTTAGTATTTTATTTTAATTAAAAATATTATTTAAAACTTGATCAAATGATTTGGTTCAAAATGAGTCTTCTGAGTTTTCTACAATATAAATAATTACATTTATTTGCTTTTCTAAAAAAAATAATCAATAGTGGCTTACGAATTACTTATTTTAGAAAAAAAAAATATTTGAATATAGCTCCAACGATTTTGTTCTAATAAGTATCTGAGTACTATTTTAAATTATAACGTAAATATGATGTATAATTCTATATACTTTAATTTGTGTCTATTTTTAAGTTTCTTACTACAAATTTTAGTAAATTTAAAACGTTTTGAAAATGGCCTTAAATATGTAGTTCAAAAAGCGTATCCGGGAATTGTTATTCATGATAAATTAGAATTTATTTATATTTTTACAAGCATAAATAATTCGAGGGTGGTTAACAAATAACTAATTTTTGAAAATTCAAGATTTAAATAAAAATATTTGAAAATTTTGGCTAAAATTTAATAATGGAAAATGTTGATTGTGATTAACAAGATTATATGTTTGTTTTTCTGAAAACACCTATTTAAAGGTAGTTTACTGAAAATATATTTTATAACATTTAATTTCATGCTAAATAGATATGAGAAAGTTTGTGCCATTGTTTCGTACCTTTTTTTTTCTCTCAATACATCCTGGCTATCAGCATTTAGCTACACAATGAGATAGGGATAAGAAAGGTAGCATTTAGAATAAATGTACCCGAGTTATTGATTATGGTAAGTGATAAACTAGCTAGGAAAAAAGTTCTTCCTACACCCGACCGAGATTTAAACCCCGACCACCCCGTCACCGAGAAACCATGCTAGTTGAGAGTGTGATAGCTTACTAGTTTTTATACAAGATACAGGGAATTTGATTCCCTTCTGCCATATGGTGCAATGTAAGGATTAGAACTAGACCGTTTACTTCATTTGATTGCTGAACAGGATAATATATAAAATAGGGATTCTTAGCTGCCCTGATTACATAAAAAGATTTTATTATTAACTTGTATGTATAATTGTATAATTTAGGCACTTTTAAGTCTAAGGGCAATTTTGAATCACACTACGGGCCTTTTGTACATATTTTGAAATAGGTATTTTCTAAAATATTATTTTTAATTACTGTCAAAAAGTATTTAATATTTTACTATCTCAAAGTTGTATATAATCATGCAATTGATAAATAAATAATACTTTTTTATCCAGGATATTATTCTATCGAATTATCTGATAGTTAGACAATTTATACAACATTTTCCTAAAATTCTATTCAATGTAGGGTATACTTCAATAATGTCATATTTTCAAAGTATTTTTATTATTTTAAGGATTTTTTTGAAATTTTCAGCTATACATTTGGGCATAAACATTCAAGCTCTAGCTAGCCTTCCTGGACGCTGTGCCCGAGTGTGTTTACGATAGCAATCACAGCAAAAGCGCGAGCGAGCGTATTCATTTGTTTTCCCACTTCCTTTGATTATGTTGTTTTGTAAACTTGGATGTACACGTCACGTTAATGCGGACAGGGATCTAATCGAATATACGACAAATTGCGTACTATGATAATTGTGTACACCAAAGAAATACCGACTATTGCGTACAATTTTTTATTTTCTACCTAAGTTGGCCGTAAATGAAATTACATAATGTAAGCTCACACAACTTCCTTTCCCAACCAAACCAATTTTAACTGTTACCACACCCAAGTGTAAAATTTATATGACGTCACGAATAGGGCCTAGAAAAGCTCAAATTATTGTTTAAAATAATAAACATTATTATTATACAAACCTAACTTTCAAACTTTCCATAATTTATACATAAATTTATTGGCCCTATATAATTATGTTTTTTACCAAACAAACTTAACCTACTTACCCTTTCATATGTTAATACATTAAAATTTCAAATAATAGTCTATTGAGCACACAAAATAAACAATTGACCCCTACCTGGGTTGCCCACCTGCTCGGCCCTTTGGGTGCAATTGTCACTGTACGCAATTGTCAGGAAACCATCTAATCGGTTGGTGTTCGTTTCCATCCCAGTCCCACGCTAGAATAACCCGACTGGCTTATGTCACCGGAAGCACGAAACTATATATTTAAATTATTTTTATTATTTTTATCAGCGGTTCTATGTTTACAACCCATTCAGGCTACACGCATATATACTAATTACACTAATTATTAGAGATTAGGAATGTTTAATTTTAGAGGAAGTATACCCAAATGTTCGTAGAGAAAGAGTGGAAAACCATTTAGGAAAAACCACCCACAGCGCATCCCACTAGGATTTTAACCCCGATTTTCCTATCATCGGTGGTTCAATATCTTGCGAGAGTGGCGCCTTAGACGATGTGGCCACCAAAAACTACAAATTACAGTTTGAAAGCTGTGATTTTTATATATATATATATGTGTGTGTGTGTGTGTGTGTGTGTGTGTGTGTGTGGTGTGTATTGCACAAATGCGTTAGAAACGTGCCTTCAAATACGCAGAAGCTGGAGCCGGTTCATTACTGTCGTAAAACAGGTTTGTAAGGGGTTTTGAGTTGAAAGAAAATAAACATGTTTTCAAATGCCGATATGGAGGGAGATTTCACAGGGAAAGTCTTAATCTAATTACACAATGATTTTATTTTTGCCTCCATTAGGCATTGGTGGTGACTAGCTAACAAGTTTCTAAAAATACTCTCCAATAAAGTACATTACAACTTGCCAATTTGGTTCATAGTTACTACTTTACGTTGGCTAGTAAGTATGTAAGGATTAAAAAAGGCAGAATCTATAGGAAACGTAACTGCATTTTGCGTTAAGGAAGAGGAGAAACCAATGTCTTTGCCAACATGTGGTGGCCGCTCGGTAAGTATATCTCACTTACGAGCTGAAGCCATTAGGTTTTTCTTTGTGGGTTTGTCCTACTACATCAACCTACAGTTCTGGGCTCACTGACAATCAGCACAAGTCTGATTCATACATTACCGGTAGTTGAATTATTTCGTTTCTCCCCAGGATATTTCCAACTTTTTCCAAATGATTGCAGTTTCGGATCTTGGATATCCACATGCACATTGTTCCTTCGTGTAAGATCTTTAAGTCTAATATAGCTACAGTACAATTTTCATAAAGAAAGAATCTTTTAGGAAATACAAACATACATTTTTGTGGCCAACAATGATAACATTTTACTTTATTTTTAGTGTTATTTTATAGTTATTGATAATATGATTAATATCTATCAATAAAGACAGCTTCAGATAGCAAGATCTAACGTATGGATACGTGAATGTAGATCTAGTAACTTTTATAGCTTTCTTTGAAATTTGGTCTTTAGTATACATGCATAATATACCGTACCTTAAAACATTCATTTATGTCACATATGTTGCGTGTCTATGACTATGTATTGATTGATTGACTAAAGGTGATAACAGTACTTGTTTGGGGTAAAGTGCTGGGTTCAAACCCAGCCGGGGTTGACGGATTTTTCTGGAGCGATAAAAATCTAAAGCACAACTTCCTTTGGAGGGTATGTAAAGCTCCATACTGATTGTGGCATTTAAAAGAACCCTGGAAGGTATGGGAAAATACCTTTCCAGGCAAAATTGGTAGGCCCTTGACTTTCGCTCATAGAAATTATCGTGCGCTTATATAATCAGTCGGTTCAGAAATTGCATGTTAAATACATCAAATAAATTAATGAATAAATTAATTAAGACCACGCGCTGAACGCACAAGCTGCCTACACCACGTTCTGCCTTGAGCCTTATAATTCTAAGTATAATAATAATAATAACAATAATAATAATTATTATTATTATTAAATAATTTGCTAAATTAAGCTATTTCTTAATGGCGTGTGAATATAATAATTCTCGTGTCCTTAAAAGTCTAACATTAAATATAACCTATACAATATAATCAAAGCCCACAACGATGGTAATGCGGTATGAAAGTTAAGCTTATTAATCTGGTTTACTAGTAACAAGGTGTTGGGGATCGAATCCCGACCAGGTATATCGAGGTTTTTTCCCCCCAAAATTGTTTCTCACGCTCTTCCAAGAAAATATGGATACATTTCCTCTAAATTTACTTCTCTTATTCCTACCATGTTATCGTATTAATATGTATGCGTATAACCTGAACGGATAGTTAAATGCGGTATACATATTATATTTACACTTAGTGGAATTACTAAATGTTCAAATCGACAAAATAACGAATAATAAAAGCCGACTATTTATAATAAAACATGAAAACTCCTTGCACTACGTTTTTCGAGTTGGCAGGTAGGGCCTACATTGAGAATATTTAATCTTTCTAAACTGTTAACTGTTTATTGGTGACGTTTTAAGTGAGAAGAGATGTACCAAATAATATAAACGAGATAAATATTTATCAATTTTAATGTTGTAGAGGTCTAATTAGATCAAAAAACCAGATTGTATTTTTAAAGTACTGGGCACGTTGCGTCGTTTTTAGTCTGACAAAAGATGTATGGACATTTTAAAAGAACATTTGTGCATACAGTTTCAAAACATTACACTTAAATATGAACGAAAAATGCGTCGAACTTAATCAACAAATTTCAAAGCTGTATGTATTATGGACATTTATTTCTAACGTTTCGTTTTGTGATGTCCGGCTTAAAACATATTAAAGTTTTAAATATCACCATCGATAAAATTTGTGGAAATAATTGTAAAAATAAACCCTTCTGAGATAATGTTAGTAATATTAAGAAAATCATAATAATAATGTTTTTTTTTAAATTTTGAAATCGAATATATAGGAACGTGCTGAAATCATCCTTTCGTCAGATATTCAAGACTATCCTCGTTTTGTCTTGTTTTATTTTCTCTTATTTTTATATCGTGTCTGACTTACTTCTAACACCAGCCTGTTTCTTTTAGCCTTCTTTGTTTAGTTGCCTGTCCTGTTGTCGAGGCAACTAACTCTTGAAGGTGTGGCATATTACGAGATTCCCTCATCTTTCTAGGTAACAACACCGGTCGTTTGCTTTTTTTTTCTGCAACAACATGCAAATCGAACGGGTTGTTGCGACCACCTGATATTTAACAACGTCTTTGGACCTCTTCGGCGTCTGATACCAACGTACTTTTTGACACTCAAATAAAGCTTACGATGTAAATGTTAGTACGGTAGTTGTTTGGTCGAATTCCATCCCAGAGGGCCACGTGTGCTTATGGAAACATCCCATGTGACAAGGTTATGCTCGTATGACACCACTTGAGTGAATATGTATTACGTGACTCATTTGGTTCCTTTACAAGTTTCACTTATTGTAATAAAACCCCGTATGTCATTAATATGTTAAAGTTTTGGTTCTCTAATAGAGGTAAATTTATTTCTTAGATGAAAATCTTTAGATTGGATGCATTTGAAAAATAAATCAAATGGAAGAAAGTTTAATTATAAAGGTTTATGTCATATTTAAGTATATTAATAATAAAACAAAATATCGATTAATTACTGGTTATCACATTAGTCACTGTGTTTCTTATTATACATATACTTAGCTATTTGATCATTTGATGTAGACAAAGCTTTTTAAAGTGGTTTGTGATATTGTTCAAGAATAGCTTCTTCTGCATAAAAACTATAGCTTTTTTATTCTTTATATATACTGATACAAATAGCCTACTTTGATAAGTATCGCATAGATATTCACGAATAAACGATAATCCGGTTCTGTTGCCACATGGTCTGATGCGTTACTCTTGCGATAGACTATACTCTCGATGACAGGGATGTCGTGGTTCAATCCCGGTCGAATGTACTAAGTTTTTTTTCCTAAATGGTTTCCCACTCTCTCCACGCAAATGCGGATATACATCCTCTAAGTTCAACCATACTCATCCCTAACACATTAGCGTAATTAGTACATAAGCGTATAAGCCGAATGAGTAATAAGACGTGGTGCTAGAAAATAAGTATTAAAAAACAACACAAGATACGAGGTAGGCGCTATTTATTTCACGCGATTGAAGGTGTTTATGTTTACCTCTCTTTAAGATTTCTATTTTAAGATATTTCTTAAGTCGACAAAAATCCTCCTTGTGATATATTTTCTTCCGAACATCTTCCACGGTATCGAAACGAATGGTGTAAGATTACAATAAAATAGTGATATTCTAAATCTTTCTGGACCATTTCTCCCCATCTAGGAGTAAAGATTTGTAAGAAAGGGTCTGTGGGGGGATGCAAGATTAATTAACGCAGCAAGTAAGACAATTAATTGAAGCGAGCAATCCTCCGACTTGGGCTTACAGGCATGTTTTGACTCGGGAGGCCCCGAGTTCTATATCTTCTTACGACTGCTTCTTTATCTCTTTTCTTCCGGTCGAGTTCTTAAAGACAAAGTGAAACCGTTGCCGTCTTGTTGCCAGACTCGAATAATAATTAAAAGCTGTTGGAGATTTTGTAAGCTTTTCGAGAGGGAAAAGGGTTGTGTTTTTGTGCTCTGGTGGCAAATATAGGATGTTTGTGTGTTTCTACTTTCTTCTCTTTTTTATTATTATTATTTCAATTTTCCTCCTTTTTCTTCTACTTATGTCTAGTTTTTGCGAGAGTTAAAAAGATACTTGTCTTGCCATTAAATATTTTACGAATTATTTACTAGCCGCTATTTGCCACTATTCATAAAAAAAAAACTAACTGGATATAATATTTGTATACTACTGGTTTGGTGTAGCCAACTAAATTGTTTTATTTAACACGATGAGCCAAGGTCTTATTTATTCTCTGTTTTTGTTTTCACTCAGTGAAAGCGATGGAGTTGTTGGCCTTCTTCGTATCTTACGAGTTCGCAACTCTTTATTTGGTGCGCCGAGCGGAGGCTGCACGAACTTGCTGTCTTTCTAACGACAATTACCGTCACTTGAGTGAGTTACACCTCTTCAGCGCGGGATGAATTAGAAGGGACGGAGTTGGTATGCAAACGTCGACCTCTGTCCACCTGTTCATCGCTCAACACACTTAATTATAGTTTCGCGTTAGTTTGAATATTCAGCACTTGAAAACTGGCAAGGTTGACCACATGGATGGCGGCGGGCTTGATTTCTAACATTGGGAAGCTCTAGTTTCAAGTGCTAGAATAGTCGAGCAGAAATTCATAAACGCCAGAAAACGAGTGGGTTTGTAACGTTACTGGTTTGAGCTGTCTGGCAGTAGGAGAACAAACAGCGGAGGAGGAAAATACAAATAACAATACAATTTGTGTTGTTACCTCTCTATTAAATTACATCATTCTATTCACAAATATTCATTATCCACTCCCATACCAGCTATCTTTAGTTTCACGGGTATTTATCTCTTAATGAACAACCAAAATAAGTGCATTTTTGGACTTTTGGAAAATGTAAACTTTTAAACAATTTTACCAGTTTTTATATATTTAGGATCATATAAAATAATGTTTTGCTCACTTCAGTAAATATCAAACTCATGTGCTATTAAAAGTTTTGTCAATATTTAACCTAAGTGCGCCATCTGATTGGCATTATCTCATTTACTTAGGCATCCCCTTTAATTTCGACAAATAAGGGAGTTTTTTCCGCCCTGTGAAGGTATTATAATTTCATTTACATCCAAAGTATGCAAGACTAGGAGTTAGGACTTTAATAAACGGTACCAACCTTTGCCTGCCGTTTATCAAAACACCCCAAAGGGAAAACGCTAAAAAAAATCACACAAAATGGATTAGTTCTAGAAACGAACGCTAACATTTCGAGTTAAGGGGCAGTCACAATAGCCGTGCGTGCCAATATTCTCGGTGTTGAAGCTGTTTTTACAAACCATCCTATACACATTACTGTCACATAAAATTAACTCTTCGATAGTCCTTCGCTTAAACGCATCACCGAGAATCTCACGTCTAAGGATGTGGGGGGAAGACTTTGACTGTGGGTAAGATCGTTGGACGTTTTGCCTTCAACAACTTCTGATTCACCCCCTTTAGTTTGGAGTATCTAACATGCACTTTATGAATTTACTGATTAAATCAGCACGTGACTTACAAACTAACTTAATTTCAGAGCAGACACAGCACCCTGTCCCTCGGCTGTGAATTCACCATCGTGAAAGAATAAGCCCCAATTTCACCAATAACACATTTCTTAGCAATGTTAGGAATCTAACCCGGCACACTTGTATAAGAAATAAGATGCTCTACCGACTGAGCTGAGTTGTCATACAAACCAAATCTGAGATAAACCTTGGTTTGAATTCCGATATTTTCGCCGTGCATTAGCTTACATGGATTTAGAAAGCAGACTACCATGAAAGGGGTTTTATGTATCACCAATTTGCTATAGTTTTAATTTTAAATAATACAATATTTGTTAATTAATTAATTATTAATTTAATTTAATCGAAATAGTTAAATGCCAAGGTTATTAGGTCCTGGAACCTCACAGTCATAGTCAATTTCTAAACTTACGTGTTATTCACGTGTCTAGCCAAAATTTGAAAGAAATAATGGTCAACAAGTGGAAAATAAACTTTAATAATACATTTTATTTAACGTGTACTTCAATTTTCTACACACCCGCAACGATGACCGAGTGGTTTGAGTCCTTTGGATTCACCTTGCACTGGAACTATATTGATAGGAATGCCTGGCTTTTAATACCGGCTGCCTTCACAGAGGATGGTTTTTCAAATGATACATTTTACTGTGGTCTTCCCATCCCTGCTACATGCTAATGCTGGTGCACTTTCTATAAATTAAGCTTGTGAATTTCTTTCAAACGCCCATTCCACATAGCGTTTCTATGGGTTTTTTTTGCTCCAATTCTTGATAACTGTCTGAGCCATCCACATATTCACACTAAATGAGCGTGAAATGTAGGATTGAGATAAAATGTACCCGAATTTGCATGTAGGGATAGCTATACCTAATTTAGTTATAACACACTCTCAGTTAACCCAACCAGGGTCCAAACCCCAGCTTCCTCACTCTTCACTAGTACACCAGTAGAGATCATCCTGACGTCCTTATCCGCATGTTCACAGGCGTGAGTTTTTTTGTTTGTTTTAAGATACGAATTTGCTAACAGCCAATACTGACACGAGATTGTAGACTGCCGACAACATTCCATCCAGCCGAAGGTCAACAGTTTGTTATTTTAAAATCATTTACTCATTAAGTTTAATTTTAAGACAAGCGATGATTTAATGTTCAATTAATGTTTAAAAACTTTTGTAGATCATGTTTAAAA
This sequence comes from Timema bartmani, assembly GCA_902151455.1. Taxonomy (NCBI): domain Eukaryota; kingdom Metazoa; phylum Arthropoda; class Insecta; order Phasmatodea; family Timematidae; genus Timema; species Timema bartmani. Next base: position 38,812 of record CABFWB010000159.1, on the reverse strand, counting down.
AAACCTAAGTTAAGAAATCTGAAAAATTTTCAAAATCCATTTTATAATATTTTCGCTAAACTCGTTATTATTAATTAAGTCTCAATATTTTTAACATTCAACCTCTTATAATAATCTTACATAGGTAATACAGCTTGCGAAAACCAACGCGGGATCAATAGCGGAAGCGGGACGCGGGAATTTCTGTCGAGGAAAAAATTGGTGGGATTGAGTGTGGTTATACCGAGGAGGAGTGACTCGCTGTAGTTAAGGGAAGAATACCAGTGTATGTACAGACCAAAAAATAAATAAATCAAAAGTAGAGTGTAGAAACTATGGTTGATCTCTGGACCTTTTGGTATGTTCATAAGTCGATTGGGGCCGAAAAAGGTTGCCTACCCTGGTCTAAGGTGACACTCTCGCGATATACTGGACTGCTGAAGACGAGGAGATTGGGGTTCTTTTCCTGGTTGTGTGGTGGTGTGTGGGGGTGGAGACAAGGGCGGATCAAGGGCCTCTGATATCGAGGAGGGATTGGTTTTCATAAGGCTCCTTCAAGTGACAAGATGATACAGCACCACCGTTTGCAACCAACTGCCAAAACGACTAGCGGGACGCGGGTAAACATTGTATGCAGTGAACCACGTGAGACGACGCTACAGTCCCGCGTTTGCCAGTAAATACGCGAGATTCATTCGCCCCAGTTAGTGCACTCCTATATCCCGCAATGGCACTGTTATTTCACGCGAATCTCGCTCCCGCTCCCACGTTGGTCTTCGCAGGCCTTGAACCAGGTGTCGCATTGTAGTGCGGTAACCAGGAGTCTTCGTTAGAAAATATGGCAATGAAGCCATATTACTATAGTTTTTAAAAACAACAAAACAAAATTAAAGTTTTGTTCTTTTAAAATTAAAAATTGGAGTAGTCTCGATAGCTCGATGTTTCGCATAGCTTTAGATATGGATGCATCGGGCACATAGCCTTTTAAAAAACTGAGTAATAATGATTACACCTGCTTTGTGTCCGCCTTGTGGGTGTCGAAGTCGAAGTAAAAGCTTCAAAAAACTCTAATAGATGTTTTTATATTAATTAAATCATCTTTATTTTATGTAGGTACTTAAATATTTTATATTGATTACATTTTAATGAAAAACTTTTTTTCCAGGCAATTCTGTTAATTTCGAGTTTTAGATTTTTTTAGCACCCCGTCTTACTACCCGTTAAGGTTATATGCTTGTGTAATAATTACGCTAATGGCTTGAGGGATTAGGAAGGCTATATTCAGATTAAGTGTACCCGCATTTGCGTGGAGGGAGAGTGGAAAACCATTTTGGAAAAACCCCGTCAGTACACTCGACCGAGATTCGAACCTCGATCTCTCCATCATAGGCAGTCTAGTCTACAGTGAGAGTATCGCCTTAGACCATGCGGTCACCGAAGTGTATAGCCCTAATAATATAATTCATCTATACCAATTGCGCTGTGAGTTAGAGAAGAATGGAGAAAACCGAACTTCGATACAATCTACTTATTCGAAAAGGTTGTGATTTGAATCATGGTCGGTGCATATGTGCTTTTTTCCTCATCGGCCCCCAAATATCACCCCACTAAAATTTGAGTAGGCCTACATATCCTCTAAGTTCTGCCTTACTTATCTCTACTCTCTTAGCGTAATTAATGGGGTAGGCCTTTAGTTGGGATGGATAGTGAAACAAGGTTTAAAAATAGAAATAAATAAATATTCAGTAATATATATATATATATATATAGTACATATAAGTTTATATATATTATACATACATATGTTATACGTATATTTATATATATATAAATAATAATATATTATTTGTATATATGAATATATGTTATATATTAATATATAGTCCTATATATTAATATATATATGTGTGTCTATACAGTATATGCTCATTACAAATTATATATGTATATTTTAAGCATTCATATTAAGTTATTTATTCCAAGCTCGGAATACGAACGAAGGTTAAGTGGAGAATCCGGCAACGCCTCTAAGTTTAGGAATATGTTTCCCTGCACCCCTCGTTTCCAATTGCTCCCGGGGAAAATAGCTTACTTATGGTAATGAGGGCAATGTAAATTAGCCCACCAGGGAAGTAAATAAGACTTGTGGAGCCTGACGGTAACAGACTTATCAATAAGTCTGGCACGAATGGCCCATTTAGGAGTTTTCTATGCTCCCCTCCTACAAATGATGGGTATGAACTGTGTGTATTATTACCATGCAACACCTTCACTTGGTCTTTAGCGCATCTTCCTACTAAGCTAAAAAAAAGCGTGAAAAAATGATTTATCAACGGTAATTTCAGACCTTCATATCATAAGGCAATTTTTTTTTAAAAGTGCACCATGTCTTACTATCCGTCCATACTATTTACATTGTACATACTTATACTAATGGAATAGGGATGAGGAGGGTAGAAATAAGAATAAATGTAACCACACTCACAGAGATCAGAATATGTATAATTTTGGAACCAGCCCATCACTTATAGGTTTATCATGTCAGTTCTCGGTCTCAAATTCTACATAATAACATGGACTAACCTAAAAATATTGCAAACATGCTAAATATTCCACAAATTAAACAATAATTTCCAAGGATAAATCCATACTAATGACAAAATATAACTATAGTTGGAGTTATGCCTGTCTCTGACATCAGCTATTTTGGATTTCACGTGAAGCCTGTTCACTGTTTATATTTATTTCTAGATTTTTCATAACAGGAGGTAGTGCGATTTGTGTCCATGGCTTTGCCAGGTTATCAGAATACGTTGCCTCCACCATTTCGAATTTTTCAAGCTTAGGATTTTTCTCAGAAAGATGGCAGGCTTCATAGCATCCATACTGAATTTAAGCTCTATAAGACACAATTTGTATGTTTCGCCCACCATATTGGATACGGCGATTTGGATTTTACAGATTTCTGATTTTTCTCCTAAATTTGACATACTCCTTAGCGTCCATACCAAATTTGGCATTAAAACACGTTTTGAGGCTCGCTAAACATGAATCCCCTCAGTGGTTTAAAAACCTTTTCGCAACAATGTTTTTAATATAGACCTTGAAAGGTAGGAGTCTTACCTTGAAGGACTTCGATATGACCCTATCTTGTAAGCTATACCATAGTGGAATAATGCAAGGCAAGCTTACTAGCCTACTAAGGGTAGGCTACATTAAATTTCAACTTTCTAGCTAAAAGGGAATGGAAGAAATTGTTTCACTTTATTAAATCTTTCACGCCTTGTTGTGACCAATAAGCACACTCTTGAACAGATTTCAGCTTTCTAGCTAAACGATAAATGGAATATGAGTGACTTGGTCAGTGAGGGCTTACATGTTTATATATGGAGATGTATTAATTTTAATCTTATTTCTGCCAGATGTATTTCTAAACAATTTTTCGATATCCTTTAGTTCAATTGCGGGTACAGTTTCTATAAATTAAAATGCACTCATCCCTACCCTCTTAGTGTAAATATGCTGGCAGACATCGATGGGGAGTAAGATGTGGTTCCCGTAGCGTAAAAATAAATTGGAATACACAATCTTACATACATATACTTGGTGTATTATAGCTTTATTTTACACCGCGTCTAACCTATTTAGGTTATACGCATATATATTAGTTTCACTAAAATGTAAGGGACGAGTAAGGTTGAATTTTGAGGACGTGTACCCGCATTTGCGTGAAGTATGAGTGGAAAACCATTTAGGGAAAACCACCCTCAGTAAACCCGACGAGGGTTCAAACCCCAGTCTCCCTGTTATCGGCAGTCTTGTATATTGCGAGTTATACTATATTTCTACTGAAACAGGCTATATTCTGTCAAAGCACAAAGTTTAAACAAATCTGTTTTTAAGAAACTACTGGTACTCTTAAATTAAATGTTATCCTAAAACCAGGTATAGAGTTTTATTTAAAACCAGTACAGATGTCCATTTTAAACCAAATTGTTATAGCCATTATTGAAAATTTTCGATGTTTCAAATATTAATAATCAGTAAACTGCCCTTAATTTGATAGGTAATACTAAAATCACGATTTATCTTCGAGATATGATCAAATAACATCTTGATGTCAAGTTTTAACGAAATCTATCAAACTTTTTAAGCTGTAGGACCTGATACAGACAGATAGAGGGACATTGTTGAAATACACTACTATTTTTAGTCCGAGGGCACATAAAACGTCAAGTTCCATGATAATCTCATGGTTAAAAAATTTTCACGATCACAATACTTTAAACACGTGAGAAAGTAACTATTTATTCCATTCATGTGAATGGAAGGTACGTGCTTTTCTTTGTTACTCAACATTATTGAAATGCATTATTATTTAAAATAGACAAACCAAGAATACGGAGCTACCGAATTTTTTTTCAAGTAATTAATTGATTGCGCTCAAAAATATATTGCACTGTAATGCCGTATTCATGGACATGCCATCTTGACTGTGGGTCCTATTCTATTCCTATTCTATTACCTTGGTCATAATCCATTCCTTATCATTACAAATATTTCCTAAAACATTAAATAGTTTATTTTAATGCATGGAAGTTTTGCATGGTATTGTAAAGTTAAGATTGTTATCAATCATAAACTTATCAAGTACTCCACACTAAAATGCATACGACCCTATCTTGGAAGCATTTCGTTCCTATGAATCTTTTAAATATGTAGGATACGTCCATTCTGAAATTTACGAGTTCAGGCAGTGTAATACAATATAGAGGTACGTTATTCTATGATTGAATGGTAAGTATATTTTTAACTTTCTAATACTGTATAAAACCTACAAACAATCTTAATAGTGCTATTATTCGATTCTACATATTTTTGTTGTGTCGATTAATAAGTCATTATTATATTGTTATATAACAAAGAAAGTGTATCTCTTAACATTCACACAAATCATACTATCACCTATAATATTGAGAGAAATAACTCATAGTCAGGGCCCGGACTTTGATGACCTAGAATTTATCCCCAAATTACCCATAAAATGACCTAGTGAGTCACGGAGATCAGAATATGTATAATTTTTGGCACCAGACCATCACTAATAGGCCTATCATGCCATTTCATGGACTACATTATCTTCTCACTCACACAACTGTGTGTCAACAAAATGTATGTTTGAGCATTCATTTATAAAACATCGATAGTATCTTTTTTTAATATACTTAATACATAATCAACAATGACGCAAAATATTACTCAAAAATGCCTAAAAAAAATGACTTAAGGCTACAGGATGTTTCGCTCGCTGGCCCCTGAGTTTATCTTATAACCTTTAAACTAATGGACGTAATTGGTGTATGACAAGTACTGAGGGGCCGAGAGCGAGTGAAACATCCTGTTTCTCAATTCAAGAAACATGACATAAAAATCCAAAATGACAAAAAATTACCAAAGAACGACCCATAAAAAAGAGTCTCCACAACCAGAAGATCATGAACATAATGTATGTATACATGAGCACTGTCCGGTGATATACACCGAAAAATAAAAGATGATGATTTATCACCAAAATCTAGGCCCTGATAATAGTAATACCCACCTAGATGTGCCTACCGACTGTATTCAAACCAGTGGATTGAAACTGCATCAGCGCAGTGGCGTGACCAGTTTGTGTCAGCTGACCGCCTGACCTTGTGTCTGGATCTCTAGTACCAAGATTCAACTAACCAACCTATCAGTCTCCTTGCTAGGCCTCTAATAATAGTTGGTGCTGTGTTAATACACGTCCTCTCTCTCTCGCTTCTTCTTGCCCTGAACACACACGCTCGCGAGACGTGCGCGCGCACACCCACACACACACACATACACACATGTTGGACAGTTATTTTATATCCTGCCATCCTATATCTCTGCCCCCCTACCTCATTTCACTTCAACACGGCAAAGGGGGCAGAGGGGGGTGTTATCGGTAGGTTTAGGCGAAAGGCTACGAACCCAAATGACTGCACTAATGGACAGGCCAAATGTTAGGGCAGTACCTTAAAATTAATCCTTCTCGTTTTACTTCTTTAGACTAAAAATATGAGTATTTATTAAACTCACCTAATTGAATTATCTCAATACATTTATGATCAAACAAAATGTAAAGCACCATTTTTGATTAAAATGTGACTTTGTTACAATGTTCGGTGAGTGACCACAAAATATTATTTTAGTCACCTCTATAGTGCTGTTTCATTCTTGGGGAGAGCTCTTTTGAGTTTTTATTTTGTATCGATAAATGTTATAAATTAATTGAATCAATTTCAATAATGCTTTAATCTTACAAATAAGAAATTACACAATATGTTCTCGTGAAAAATTTGTTAAGTGACCAAAAATAGTTTTTCATTGACAACCATGATGCTGCTTCATTTTGAAGGTGAGCTCTTCTAGATTGGCCCGCATGTCTGCAATATTTCTTCTATATTACTATCCTGCTTACACTCATATACGCACACACAAAAATGTAGTTTAATTTTAGTGTATACGTAATTTTAATTAATAAACAATACATAGGACAATTTATAATTGTGAGATTTTTCCATCAATTTAAATACTTGATTGTGGGAATTTTTATTTACATAATTTAATAAATACTGCTTCGATTATTTTTCTAGACTACATAAATATCTGGGAAAATATAAGTTTTAAAATTATTTAAGATATACATGAATTATTTCAAATACATTGAATCAAATAGCTTCTTTTTTTTTTATTCTACGGCACATATTATCGGGAAGGACATGGCATCCAGGTTAAGTCGCCTTATGTGTAGATTATTTGCCGCTCTAGTGGCACAGAATGTTGCCCAGGATACACCATAGGAGGCTGTCTACACGTCATACCCGCAATGAGATTATTTGTATATAGTCCGGACGCGCTGCAAAAACAAAATTATAACATTTATTTAAGAAAACATGGCTATGACACGCAACATGCCCTGAGTTTAGGAATCGATTAATTCGAATTTTCGAGCTCAATTTGACCACTGATGTATAACATACCTGAGCTCGGCATTGAAGTACCAATGTAAATGTAAATTACTAGACAAATTTTTCAACAATGGCTAAAGGATTTTTTTTATTTAACAAATACACAACTGTATTCTAGTCAACAATGTATCTAGGATTAATGTATAGTTTGGGTTCCTAACCTCTATGTTAGGATTGTAAAAATAGTTCAGGACGCATATCAGAATTTAAACAGGTTTTCCCTAATGCTGAGCAGCGATATTTTAAAATGAACAAAAGTTGTATGGTAGTGAACAGCCCGAAACATATAATATTTTAAACTTCTTAGAGGCTGTGCATTATATTTTTAGTGTCCCTAAAAATATACTTCTGCTTTGAATATACGAGTTCGGGAAAGATTGGAATAGAGAGGAACGTAGAGCAGAATAATGAGAGAAAGCGAAATGAGGAAGAGTTAAAGAAAGTCAACTAAAGTTATTGGGTGAAAATCTTTGCCGAGCTAGATAAAAGAGGAGGTAAACTATCATCAAATGAAATAGACATCAAAACTCAAGAGAAACAGAGTTGTTTCAAGATGGAAGCAGATATGATAAGTACAAAAGTAGAAAAGGAGCATTTTTATTCTAGATGTGCGGTGCTTGGTAGCAAAATTAATTAGTTGACACATATTTAATGTCTTTTCCCCTCACCATGCCTCACTACCCATCCAGATTGTTTGCATTTAATAGACTATAAAAAGGTATGAGGGACGAAGGTAAAATAACCCTCTTGGTACACCTGGTAGGGTTTTGAAACCATAACTTTAACTCCAGTGAACCAGACAAGATTAGCTTAACTTTTAGTCCTAATGCCAACCGGTGCAGGGTTTTTGTTGCATAGGGGCATTCATTCTTTCATCGTCCTACCCTATTCCACTATCATCAAAATAAAATACCTGCTTCGGTGGCCGCATAGTCTAAGGCGTCACTCTTGTACTAGACTAGACTGCCGATGACAGGGAGATCAAGGTTCGAATCTCGGTAGGGTGTATTGAGGATGATTTTTCCTAAGTGGCTCCCCACTCTTACTCCACGCATATGTGGGTACACTTCTTCTAAAACTCAACCTTCCTCATCCCTAACCCATTAGCGTAATTGGTACAAATGCGTTTAACCTGAACAGGTATTAAGTAAGATGCTGTGCTAAATAAAAAATATTAAAAAATATAGACGTCCTCGCCGTTTGGATTAGTTTAGTACTTAAGAGTACTTATAAGTAAGACAGCTTAAGTCAGTTGGTAGCTCGTCTGTCTACTTAACAAAGGGTCTGAAGCTCAATTCTTGGCACGGGCTGGAAAAAATTGAAATCTAGGTTTCACCTTTAACAGCGATGAATTGGCTGTAGGTGAGTTGCGGCCGTACGAGTTGTTTACCTCTAAAGAGACAGATGAATTGCGGCCCCACATTTTAATAGCCACGCATGAATTGTGGCCCGGACTGTTGATCTAACCTAACCTAACAAACCCTCAAATTTTCGCCAAAACCATTGAACGACAAGAGCTGAGGAAGTTTGGCTATTACGAGGGATGTCTACATGAGACGATGATAGTTTCTTATCTGATATTTAAGACAGCATGATATAAAGCACACTGTTAATTAGGTGGACACAGCTCATACCTCTCTCTCAAGTGAGTGGGGTGGGCTGCAATTCGTACGTGTCTCTCAAAAAGCCGGGCCGCAACCCGTGCTCGATTTCAAGATTAGGCCGCAACTTACCTACACAGGATGAATTAATGGCAGGAGGACAGAATGTTGTGTCTGTTGTATAATTAGACTAGTTTGTAAGTCATGTGATGTTAATAAGTTGGTTCAGGAATGTGAGCTAAACAACCTAAAAACATATAGCCCTTAGTGGTTTACAAAACTTTGTTGAATAGAAAATAATATGACAGATATGTCACTCTTGTACTGAGTGACTCAATTTTTTTATATATAAATCGGGAGGCGAATGACAATATTAGACTGTATAAACCCAGCATGGGCTAGAGACGTTTCGCTCCGCAGTGGCATGTCTGGGTAACCCGAGAAGGCTGTTTCAGCAGGGTTGTACATTAACGGCCCGTTTAGGCAGGGTGTGTCAGGTTGACATTTTAATGACAAATGGTCACTTATTTACTGACAATCTATTTATGTAACGTTTCAGCAATGGATGTGTTGTATTTACATTCAAAAATCTTTAAATTAATTTTCAAGTATTTTAATCTGCAAAATTTAATTAAATATGGGGGTGATTATTTTAACTGTGGTGAATTAAATTTAGGAGTAGCGTGTGTTGTATATACATTACATATTAGCTGTCAAAATTATTTTAGACAACTTGCATTATTTAATAATAGATGGTTATTTGCTTGCAGATAGATCACCTAAGAGCTTCCCAATTTGTTCCGTTACATATATATTCATATAGATGGTGTTCAGTTTGCAATTTTTTCACTCCTATTTTTTATTGGTCGGTTTCAGCTACTTAGAATGCTAGAATTTGTACCGTAGTATATCTTAATTTTAATCATTTTTCGTTTTATTTATTTATTTTAGGTATTTAATACGCACGTTATGAACTGAATATTTATATCAGCGCGTAAAAATTTTCTATGAGTGAGAGCGAAAGGGCTTACGAATTTTGCTGAGAGAAGTATTTTCAAATAAATTCCAGGGTAATGCCACAATCGACATGGGACTGACGACTTTACTTCCCCACCAAAGAAAGTTTTACTACGGATTTTTATCACTTAAGAAAAATCCTTCAACCCCGGCTAGATTTGAACCCACGAACATCAGGACCTGAGGCGAGCACTTCACCCTTAGACCACCGAGGTCGACTTGATAATTGTCGATATGGACCCACTTGTTATCCTTTTTTTTTT
>CABFWB010000159.1:18640-28874 GCA_902151455.1 Timema bartmani | reverse complement strand
TTTTTGCTATCACCGCGTCTTATTACCTGTTCATGTTATACGCAAATATTATAGCCTAATTACTTACTCTAATGGGGCTGGAATGAGATAATCTACCCGCATTCGAGTTGAAAGAGAGTGGGAAACCATTTAAGATAAACCACTCTCAGTAGAACTGACTTAATCCCAACCTGATCTTCCCGTCTTCAGCAGGCCAGTCTAACATGAGATAGACGCCTTAGACCATTCGACCACTGAAGTGGGTCACTTGTTCCCTAAAACTCCACTTTACGTTTCCCGTGAATCATACCAGTGTGGTTTTTCAATGACGGGAAGTTATTGGTTCGAATACAAACTGGGAGTAGTGAGATTTTTTTTTACGAGATATTTACCACTCCTCCTTAATTAACTTGCAGGTACATTTCCTCTAGATCTTAACTGACCCTACATCTTTAATTATTGTAAATAGTAAAATAGCTAGGATGGAAATTTAAATATGGTACAGAAGGTTTGAATGGACATAACATTTGGGGTAGATCTTGAAGGACTTCAGAACCACTAAAACACTCATCAATTAACTGAAAATGTGATTTTTCAGTCAATTCTAGACCTATGTTTCTTAGGCCCGAGCATGACTGAATTAATTGAAATTGTTTGAAACCATTTTGAACGCCTTAATTCTGTTTCATACTGCCCACGCGATTATATACACACAATGACACAGCGCTACTCAACAAAACGAATTGTGCTAGTGTGTTTCTGCATTGTATTTTTTTACCATGTCTTACAACTCATTCAAGATTAAATTCATATTAACTTATACCGATATTTTGTTAAGGACGAGGAAGGTTAAATTTAGATAAGGTGTACCTTCATTAGCATGGAGTAAGAGATAAAAACCTTTTAGGAAAAAACATCCTCAGTATACCATACTAGGATTCGAACCCCAACCTCCCTAAAGTCGGCATTCCAGTCTTTTGCGAGAGTAACGCCTAAGTCCATTTGACTAGTGAAGCGGATTGGGGGAATTAGATCGAAAACATTTAGTTTTTTTTTTAACTGAACTACTTTAAACAATTTTTCTCCTTAGGTATGGCTCCAGCCTTACCATTTACTTTGTTCTCGAAACTGTGACGTTTCACGATACACGTCTCTGAAAATGAGCTAATTTCATATTTTTATGAATTTCTTTAAGATCTATGAAATTTGAAGTATAAGGTATTTAATCCATCATAACATGTTGATAGCTTCCATCTCCATCTTGGCGTTAACTGTATTTTTAAATAGCAAACGATTTCTTAAGTGACATGGGATTTCTGAACAGCTGCAAATTGTTATAGTACTCTGGTAGGAGGTCTGCTTTGCTGTAGTGTCTTTAAATAGTGTACACAGTGTGTAGGAGACACGCCTCGTGTGTGTTTTCCCGCCAAGTGCGATCCCTCCCTGAATCTTTATCATCTCAAGCCCGAGATCGAACCTCGGCTCTATAGAAAGGCGCTCTTGACACGATCTGCCTGAATGTGACATGTTGCTCGTCTGTTCCTAACGTGCCTAGGAATGCAAGGGGGGGGGGATCAGTGATAGGAGACGAGCCGGCCTTATCTCTGAGTAGGGGGGAGGGGATAAAATCATTGGAAAAGTGATAAACCGGTAATTTCCCCTCAGTGAAGTCAGGCAAAGTAGCGAAGAAGAGAGAAAACGAACGGTGCATTGAAGTCCGCGTTAATTTAAATATATAGGAAAGTCGCTATGGGTGTGTGTGTGTGTGTGTGTGTGTGTCCCTCTTCCCTCCTATATCCGATCTAATGGTCCGTGTTGGAGTAGGGTCCTTTTTTCCCTTCCCGTCGCTAGCGTATCTGCCGCCGCCGTCAACCGATCCACGTTAAAACCTCCTCCGCCTCTGCGGCTGTCCGCCTTCCCGCCTTTTCCCCTACTAAGCGCCGGGCTGCCTACTGCTTCTGTTGCCTTCACTATCGGATTTCTATTTGCCGAGCTAGTGTGAAAAACGCATGGGAAGGTAATATGTGCATTCCAGTGGAACATAATACCCTAAATGAGATAGCATAAATCTTAAAAAAATAGCCCGAAAAATATTGTGGTACGGTAACGTCGGTTCGCTCGGTGGTCTGGTTTGGTATATATACGGGCTGGAAGTTGCGTATAGCTTTTGCCTCGTAGCAAAAACGTCGACAGTCAGGAGGGAGGAGGAAGGTTTGGAAAGGTTTTTTTTTTCATGAAAAAAAGGGGGAATAGAGGGGTAGGAGGAATTAATCTGACAAAATAAAGAAGAACATCTAGGAGGTCCCTAGACTTTGGCACGAACCCATCCTCGATAAAGTAAGCAAGCGAGCAAGCGAGACAGTGGCGCGCTCTTTCACGGCATTCCCTTTCCTTCCTTTATTTTTGGGAGTTGTGATCTCCTTCTCCTCCTCTTGTTCACCTTCTCTTCCTTCTTCTAGCCTCCTTTCTTCTTTTGTCTTTGATTGAAAAAACCTACCCTGTCCCTCCACTCGCAACCCCGACCATTCTAGAATCTAAGATAACTGGTCGTTCGAGTTTGAGATGCAAAAAGTCAATCTGTGCCCCCAAACAAGTGAAATATCCTATGCCGCAGACCTATAAGGAATGAGGTCATTTTCACACGATAAATGGCACCGGCAATATCCATACCAAATAGCATATTAAACGCCTGGTCTAGTAACTAGGCTACTGGCATCTGCATCGCTGGTCACGCGCATTCAAGTAAGGCTCACCTAGTCTTGCTTACCAATAACAGGGTGTAACAAGGGTGTGTTCCATTCATTCTCCAGGCTAATGCGGGTAATTTCCTTACAATTCCATCTTTATTTTTTCTTAGCACAGTGTCTTACTAACCGTTCGGGTTATACGCCTATATAGGCCTAATAATTACGCTGATGATTTTAGGGATGAGGATTGCTATATTTAGAGAATATGTACCCGAATTTGCGTGGAAGGAGATTGGAAAACCATTTTGGGAAAAAAACCCTCAGTACACCCGACCGAGATTCGAAACTTGACCTTCCCGTCATCGGCAGTATAGTCTACTGCTAGCGTAGCGCGTTAGACCTTGCAGCCACTGAAGCGGTTAGATTCTATCTTCTTAGTTCCTAATCTATTAGCGTAGTTAAATGCTTATAAACCACACACACATATATTACTATAAAAAAAATGATATAGACTATTTTACGAACTGGGGGAAAATTGCATGAACATTTGCCCATTTCATGAACTGTAAATTATGGTCTTATATACTACAAGCTTAACTAAAATTAGTTTTCAGATTTGTATTATAAACTAAGCCAACATAACTTAAGCTCACACATTTTCACAAAACAACTTAGCATTATAAATCATTATTTATACATATTTTCGTTAGTCAAATAAGTGCACATTAAAATACAATCATGACCTTTTTTAAATAAATATTTTCATTTGAATGATTAATTATTTCACATTTGCCACCGAAGGTTGTTCTTTAATTTTCCTCCTGGATACTGTGAGGGCCACATTATTAATGAACGTGGGCTGCCAGTTGGACCACATTGCCCTAAACCATGCGGCCACCAATGTGAAAGCTGCTGTAATGGTTGGTCAATATCTGAAAAGTAGTATATGGCACACTGGAGTTGAACTTGCTCATAGTTCACAGGAAAGTCTGAGTTTGAGTCCGCGTAAGTTTAATTGAGTGTGTGAGGTTTTCACTATAGATTTTCCATCCTCTCTCCATGCTGATACAAGTATATGTCCTCTAATACCCTCTATTAATATTTACCCATTACATTGAGTCATGCCTTGTGGTACACGTACAAATTAAAAATAAAAACTTATAATTTAAACTCGACCCTAGCTTTGGAAATGTTAATAACTTAGTAAAACTATGAACATATTCACAATTGGAGAATTAATTTGAAGATCAGCTGAATTCGAGCTAGGGTTTTTTGCACATGAATTCAGAATCCCTTGCCACTTAACTTTGCAGAGATAATGGTTAACTCGACATAGTATCGGTGTATAATGTACTAAGACGTTTAGTAATGAAGCAATTTTTGTGATCTAAATATAGTGTTTAAAACTAAATTAAATAGCTATAGTTTAGAGAATACATCCCAAAAATCAAAGATAATGTAAGATAAGTCAACATAACATTAATTTATGGTGGCCATGGGTTAAAGTTCTCGCCTCAGGACACGATATTCATGGGTTCAAAACCCCGCTGAGGTAGATGGATGTTGCTTGAGTAATAAAAATATGTAGCACAACTTCTTTCGGATGGGAATTAAAGCCGTCCGTCCCATGTCAATCGTGGCATGTAAAAGAACCCTGAAAGGTATGTGAAAATAATTTTCTGGCTAAAATTGGTAGGCCCTTTCGCTCTCACTCATATAATTCAATGTTGAAGGCAACGGGGAACCATCACACTTATTGATCTCCCCTAATACATGTGCTTTCTACCAGATGGTGCAAGTAGTACTAACCAGCCCAAGGGCTAAGTGCACGCCCAACTCCAAATGGATAGAAATCACATCAAACCAGCCTTTGATCTACGAGTCACATTGAAAGAAAGATACCAAACAATTTGTATCTGACTTTTTTTTTTGTCATTGCACTACCCGTTGGGTGTAGGCCTATACGCATATGTATTAACTACGCGAGTATGTTAGGAGTAAGGAAGGTTACATTTAGAGAAAGTGTACACGCATTTTCATGGAGAGACAATGGATAATCATTTAGGAAAAACTACAGTCAGTATATATGACTGGAATTCTATCCCCAATCTCCCCGTCATCGGCATTCCAGTATATTGTGACGCGTTAGACCATTCGACCAGCGAAGCGGAGCAAGTTTGGTATTTACATAGACCAAGTATACTTTTTTTTTTGCAAAACGTTTCATATACAAGAAAGTTTTGTTCTCTTGGATGTTATAATGTAATGTTCACTATTGAGGTACCCAAACGTTGCTAAATGAAATACTATTTGTATCGTCTGTTTTGAAGGTCAAACAGGAAGAAAATTTTCATAAAATAACTAGCGTTCTTTTCGTCAAAACCTATCAATTAAAGATACGATAATAAACATCAATAAACTATTCAAATAATCAGAACTGTACGCACACCAAGATGTATATACATTAATCTGTATAGAGCTTTTTATTTTGAAACCACTTTTAATACACAAAAAACCACATCTTATTTAAGCTCTTTGGGCTACTTTCCCAAAGTTGATTCAGACGGCTCTGAGGAGAAAATAAAGTCTAATAAACAATTTGACGCAGATTTTGACGAAATGTTATGAACATTTCTTGCCTTTCCGCCAATCCGCCTTTCTTTCCCTTTTCTCATGGTTTTGTTTGATGTTGGGATTCAGGGAATGCGAGAAAAGGTGGGTTTTTTTGCCGTTTTTATAGCAAATTTTTTTTTTTGCTAAACTAAATAAAATATTACTCCAGTAGAAACATAGACTTTAATTTTCTTCACATGGTGATATCAACAGTTATTTTTTATGTCAAGACTACCCTGGAATGTAATGAATGACAACTTTTTGTTTTAATTTAAAATTGTTATCATTAAAATGTTAATATGTTAATCACTCAGATATTCAAGAACAGCTGTTGATATCACCATGTGAAGAAAATTAAACTCCATGTTTCCACTGAAACAATATTTGTTTTATTTTTGCCAAAAAAAGGTTTTTTTTTTATAAAAACTACATAAACACTGACCTTTTCTCGCGTATCCCACACTTCCACTTAAACTTATTTAGCTCTATTCTTATAACTACCGTTTATACTTAACAAAATACCAAGTATTTGTTTGCTTTTTATTTTCGCTCTATCCCTCACTCCGAGGTTCTAACGATTTTGATTATATTTTATATCCAGGTATTGTTTAAAACTATAAACAAAATGGCAATTCTAATTTTTTCATGAAAATGACTTTGAATGTATTTTACAAAGGCAGAAATTTGCAATTATGGTCATATCCTCGCAACTATTTGAGACACTAAATAACTTTTGATTATAAAGATGTAATACTAATCAAAATTAAAATCTTTTATTTGGAATATATTTGTATAAGATCAATAGTTTAGGAGCTATATGCAAATATATATATATAATTTTTATGGAGCTCTTGGGCATTATTGAAATTAATTGTTATGCTTTTTAGTAGACAGAGGTGCTCTTTTTTTTTCTCAATGCTTATGTAAAAGTGTATATTATTTCAGCCTAGACTGCTGAAAATGGGGAGGTTGGGCTTCAATTCTGGTCTGGTGTACTGAGGNCTGGTGTACTGAGGGGGGGGGGGTGGGTTCCTACATGGTTTTCCACTCACCCTTCACGCAAATGATGGTACAC
Source organism: Timema bartmani (assembly GCA_902151455.1). Classification (NCBI taxonomy): domain Eukaryota; kingdom Metazoa; phylum Arthropoda; class Insecta; order Phasmatodea; family Timematidae; genus Timema; species Timema bartmani. Next base: position 22,520 of record CABFWB010000159.1, on the reverse strand, counting down.
TTCATCTAAACTCAGCCTCCCTAATCCCTAACACACTAGAGTAATTAGTAAATAGGCGTACAAACCAAACGGAAAGTAAGACGTGGCGCTAAAAAATAAAATAAATAAAACTGTGCTCATCCCTCTTTGCGTCGAACCAAAAACCCTACAGTTTTTATAAATCACCAACTAAGTGGTGACCTATAAAAGTCATGATCGGGGCTGATATCAGTCTATGACGTCACTACTGTGATGCCACGTGGCCGCGTGAGGTGCACACGTGGCCACGTCACGTGGAATGAAGGCGTTCGGGATGAGCGGAATAGCGTGGTCCAGAAATAAACAGTTTATAAATGTGCCCGCTTGGCGGAGCAGGTGAGCGCGCGCGCCTTCTCTTCCCCTCCAATCTTGCCTGTTCCTCTTTACCACCTCTTTCCCCTCAAACCCTTCTTTACCTTCATCCCTTGGTTGTCTTTGCTCGTCTTCTCTTGCGCCATAGTACACAAATAAACCAACCGAACACCTTGTGATGCGCGTTGCGCTACTCAACTGTTTGACCCCCCCCCCTCCCCCCAGCCACCTAAGAGTTTGTTTTTAAATTACTTTATACGTTACTCCAATAATCTGTACCAATGTATAAACTATATTAAAATACCTGTAAAAATATTTATATATAACCCAAATTGATGTCACTCTCTGAATAGATTTTATCAGCAGTAGATGGACATCTTGGATCAAACGGTGGCCTGTCTGCCTACTTAGTTAAGGATACCGAGTTCGATTCCCAGTATGGCTGAAAAATGTATCATTTGTTGAATGTGGGCTTCCCTTTTTACAGTGGTTAATTAATGGGAGGGGGCAGGATATCGTGGCTATGCTATATTTAAGCTAAGTTATAAGTCTTGTGCTTATGATTTTAATCAATTGGTTCAGGAAGTGCACTTTAAATGCCTCAAATAATAATAAAATAGATTTACTGCGACGTTAAGTTTTTTTACAGCACCGCGTCTTACTACCCACTCGGGCTATACGAATATGTGCAAATTACGCTAGTGAGTTAGGGATGAGGAAGGTAGAATATAGAGGAAGTGTACTCGCGTTTGCGTGGAGCAAGATTTTAAACCCTTTAGGAAAAGCCATCCTCAATACAACCAACTGGGATTTGAACCCCGATCTCCCAGTCATCGGCAGGCCAGTATATTGCTCGAGTCACGCCTTAGACCATGAGGACACTGAAGCGTGTGATAAAAATAGATAATTATTAACGATTTCTATAATTTTACCTAAATCTTATATATTAACTAATCTCTGCAAGAGTGTTCTCTTCTTTAATTTGTTTGTCAAATTCGCCACAAGACTTGTCAAAATTAAATTGTACAACCACTCAGATTTTATAAGTTGAACCAAACACTTGTTTCTCATGTCAGACCATTTAAAAATCATTTGAGAAAATACTCTTTATACAAAGAAGTTGGATGCCAGTATGATCAAAATATATTACAATGATTTGAAATAATTTTTACATCCTTGTTCCGTAAATGATTGATATAATTGTTTCCATTTATTTGCGAACAAACTTTCTGTATTTTTCAGAATAACATCTATAGATTGTTTTACTAAATTAAATTATTCATGTAATTGATCCATCAATATTTCTTCAGTAATATTCAAAAGAATCTCACCATTTTCTAATCTTTCTTAAGATACCTTTTCTATAATGATCACAAAATATAGTTTATTAAACAAGTTTTCAGGTGAAAAATAGTAACTTTTTAGACAATTTTCATAGAAAGATTGGAAATCAACCATGGTTTTATTATTGTTGTGAATCTTCCAGTTTATTTAAGAGACCTTGTTCTGAAGTCTTGATTGCAATCTGTTTAGAAAAAGGCATAATTCGGTGTGCATTTTTGTGATCGATAACTTAATAGATTTCGTTAATACTTTAAAAGAATAATTAATCGCATTATGAAAATAAATGGAATAGGCACACGACACACTACAACACGCGCTCCACTCCTGCCAACAATTTACCACGTGATATAACATAAATCCTTTTATTTATGGTGATAAAATGGAATCAAGTGAAAATTCACCTTCAAAATTCGGGAATCCTAAGGTCCCGCTGAGGACATTGTTTTTTTTATCCCTAAGATTGAGACATATTTCAAAAATTGGGAGGTATGGCAACACTTAATAAGACACAGACTTTTATTTACGACTCTTACAAACGCCTTATTATTATGTTTACTTTATTAGTACGTTCTACATCAAACCTGTTAGTGACTTAATCTAAGGTTTAAGGTTTTGGATGGTAACGTGTAAAAAATACACCCTTATTAGGGTTGAGAGGGGATTGGAAAACCACGTTGGGTGAATAATATGTGGGAAACCACTTCTAGCTCACCCGGCCGAAATTTAAACCCCAACCACCCCGTCAAAGGCAACTATTTCTGTTGCGAGACTGATGCCAGAGTCCATGTGTTGTGAGTATTGCTTTATTATTTATTTGTTTCCAACCATGAAGCTTACGTTCTTGTGGCCCTGAACTTTCGAGTTCCTTAAGGGGGAGTGTGAAATTGCCGTGCAGAAGTTCAGTTCTAGTGCAATATTTGTTTCTAAGATGCGTTATTTCAAAATATGGTCCACGCCAAATTAAAGTAGAAAGATTCCAACAGGACTATTCTGACTTAACAAACATATAGTTTAAATTTTATTAGTTGAAACATAATTGCGAGAATTTAACATTAGCTCATTTTTAACGACTTTTTAAGCATATTTGCGGAGCTATGAGATTAGGCTTGATAATAAAGGGCTCTAGATTTGACCTTTCTCTAACAAAAACAGTATTGTTTTGATAGACTCCCAACAGAGCTTTCCTTACTACCCTGAGATAAAGAAGTTTCGTAGCTTTTCTCCTCTTTCTTATTGAGATGAAAAAGGGTGGTTGTAGGTGAAGGGTGAACGAGAGTATAAGCTGAGATAGAGTAGATAAATAGTTCCAGAAAACGACACAGACCAATGTATTTTGACAAAGACGACAGCCTTTAGCCAAACAGCTAGTTTAGCATTTGTATTACATAAGCCAAACACCAATTAGTATGAATATTAAACATTTCTATACTAGTTGTTCTGTAAATATTAGACCTCACGCCCTTCATATTCTTATTGTTATTACTTATAATCTGACAAGATGTTCTGTGAACAGTATACCTCGTTTTCTCCATGTTCTTGTCTTTATTACAGTCTTAATATTTTCTTTGGATCTAAAGCTGAAATATTACCCATAATTTCTACTTATATTGAATTTAATATTTTTACTTTCTGTCTATTATTATTATTATTATTATTATTTAGCACCGCGTCTTACTAACAGTTCGGGTTATACGCTTAAGTACTAATTACGCTAATAGATTAGGAATTGGGTAGTTTGAATAGAGGAAGTGAACCCGCATTTGCGTGGAGGGAGAGTGGAAAACCATTTAGGAAAAACCACCCTCAGTTCACCCGACCGAGATTCGAACCTCGATCTCCCCGTCCTTGGCAGTCGGGCTCAACACGACTAGCGCGTTAGCCAACTACGCCACCGAGGCGGGTACTACTTTCTGTCTATCTTACAGGTAGAGAAAGTATGGTGATCGTCAAAAAAATCGAACTCGAAATTTTGATGAATCTTGACGTTTCATGACTCCCTGAATCCGAAGAAGTGGTTTTTGAATTTCCGTCTGTTTGTCTATACCTCCAACTAGAGCCTAAACTATTTTACCGATTAAGCTAAAACTTGATATCTAGGGTTTTCATAGGGTTGCCCCGAGGGGTTTTTGGAATTGGATATCTAACCCTAAAATTAAGGGTAGTTTACTGAAGGGCAAAAAGAGAAAAAGTCGATTTTCTCAAAATC
>CABFWB010000159.1:0-11931 GCA_902151455.1 Timema bartmani | reverse complement strand
GGGGGGGGGGATGCACCTTCATCCCACTTTAGTAGGAGGGATCGTGTTACCCCAATTTTACAGCTCCCCCTTCGTAGAGGTTTTCACCGGTGTAAATCAGTGGTGGCACTCGGAAGGAAGGCAATGGGGTGAAGGGAGGGGTGTGGAGGGGTATTCCAGTCTCGGTTAATCAGCGCAAAGTCGTCCTTAGGTTTGTCGCCGACTAGCGTCTGCAAAGGGACTTCCAGAAAAGTTGAATCATACTGTGGATATTGGCTGAGTACTAAAAGGGAATTTAGACCAGGAACTATGATGACAATAATAATGATTTAAACCAGTCAATTTCTTAGCATAAAATGGCTAAAAGCTCCGAACTAATAGTTTATCATTTCTTTTCTGCAAGTATTTTACTAGTTGTATTTATTTGAGGTATTTAAAATGTATCTTCTGAACCGACTGAATATATCAGAAAACGAGAATATCTATGAGCGAGATTGAAAGGGCCTACAAATCTAGCCGGGAAAGGTATTTTCACATACTCTTAATAAAATTAATTTTTTTTCTAAATTTCGTTTCTTATTTTACCTTCTTATCTGCTTCGGTGGTCTCATGGTCTAACACGTCACTCTCGTGTAAGACTAAATTGTCCATGACTGGGAAATCGGGGATCGAATCCTGGTCGGGTGCATTAAGGATGGTTTTCCCTAATTTGTTTCCTACTCTTCCTCCATGGAAATGGGGATACATTTCTTCTTAAACCATACCTTCCATATCCCTATTCTGGTTGCGTAGTTAATGTATGCGTTTCAACTCAACTGGAATAAGACGCGATGGAAAAAAAAAACTGTTTGTAATTCATCTTGATATCTAGTCCGTGACAAAATATGGGCGACAATTAACCCCATCAGTTTTGAACATACCCCTAAAAAACGGCCAGTAAAATGTTTCAACCACAGCACCAAACTCTGTCTGTGTACGAATTCCACCTCACACTTTCTAAGGAGGTGAATCCCGTCCCAACGAAACTTTTTAATGGCGCCTATGTGTTTTGTCGTTGGGGATGAGGGCTGGCAGTAGACAGGGATGAGGGTGTTAAAGGGACTGGGAGAACGTTTAAGGTGGCGGTAACAATTAAGTCGAAGCGGAGCCGAATGCGTGCAAGTGCGATTTAATCTCAGTGTCTTGCAATCTGCCTCTCCCATGGGTTTTCCAGGGGTAGGTGTAGTAGCGAATCGTGTCCTTCCTCTCTCTCTTTCAAGCCCTATCTTTGCGAGAGATCTCTTAATGAAACGTGTCTTGGGTAACAAGGCGCTATTAATTTCCCGCAACCCACCACCGCACTCGTTGTCGGGCGGACAAGCGGCCAATTCTTCGGGCCCTTCCTTATCTTGTTCTTCGCTTTTCCGAGACCACGCCGAGTATTATCAGACACTGCCCGCACCCCTAGATTAGTCGGCCACCCGCTCTCCCGTGTTCCCGCTAATTGACAGTGCTCATGCGGACTACATCTTCTTAGCTTAATGCTGTTCAGTTGACCTCTCTCACACCTCTCTTTTATTGTCTACAATAATCAAGCCTGTTTGTTCTGGGGTTTTAGCAGTTTAAGAATTAGTTCCTCCTTTTCCCTTAGTGAATGCAATAATTAGTGTCTTATACATACTCATCTAAAAGAAAAATTTGTATAAAATAAACTTCAAATTGCTTTAGATTATGTACTAATCGTTTACCTTTTCAGGTAGCAAGCTTACCTTGCATTATTTCACTATGGTACAGCTTATAATATAGTGTGATATTATAATTACGTTAAGGTAAGACTTTCAGGGTAAAAGGGACAATCTTATTATTTTATTTTGAAATAAAAAGCTATAGTTTGGTTCCCATGCTTAGATAAATAACTTAAATAATGTTTTATTAATATTCCACAAGTATTGTTCAAAAATATGTATTTTAGTAGGCTTATTAAGATATATTTTCATTTATTTGAGGAATTAGAGTGTACTTTCTGAACTGACTAATTATATCAGTACACGACTTTTAAACTTGGTCCGTTAATACATCACTGTGAAAGAGGGAACCAATATTTCACCAATGACAATTTTTTTTGCCATGCTAGGAATCTAAACCGGGACCCTTAGCTTCCAACTATATGTATATATATTTTTTAATTAAAGCAACAAGACCTTTCTAGAAATATCTAGACTTATTAAAAACACTGTGGGAAATAATGCTATTAAAATATTTAAATTAATGATATTGCTAATTATAGGAATTGTCATTGTCATCTTAATGTTTTTTCGACGGGAAACTTACAATATAGTACAGAAAAGTCCCTGTTTTTCCTTTTCACATACGTAAATATTCATTAAAATTAGATCTAGGCTATTTGTTTGCCTCTTTAAACTATAAAGTCTATATAATTATGTCCTTATTGACCAATTCCTTTATAAATCCCCTACTTTTTCAGACATAGTTTACTCTATACATGTATTAACTATGTTAATATATAGTAGGTGTTTGCTAGAATATTTAAATATTTGAATATTATCATGCTTACTTCAGTTACTTAAGATGGAATGGAATAGGTCATAAGTTAAGGCGAGAATGCTTAAAGTTTTATAGCAAAACCTTTTATTTAGCCAAAATAAATAAAACATTTATTAAGTATTAATGAATTTATTTTAATACTACACACATAGTTACATTTTTTGAATACTTGTCATGAAAATAATGGAATTTAATGTTTTAGCTTTTTTAGTAAGAAAAAAAAATCATCAGATTCCAGGATTTTCATGACAAATACTAAAGAACTGTTGAAGTGTAAAAAATTTAAATAATTGTAACTACTGACGCGATATTCTATTTATTGCGTCCAAGAAATTATTTTTTTATAAAACTGGCAAACATTTTTGCCTTAACTCACGTTCCCTTACATCCCACCTTAATCTAATGGGACAAGCATAAGAAGGGTTGTACAAAGTTAATGAAACTAAATTCGCCTGAAGAAAGGGTGGGCAGCGACTTTTTTTTAGTATCCAAAGTGCGTTCATCTGGGATATAAACTCGAGCAATGAGCTTTCAGGTCCGAGTCCGACCTGTCAATTTAAGGCGATTGGCCCTTTCCATTTGGCGTGGAAATGCAGAACCATGGGAACAAACGGTTATCTTCAAGAATTTTTATAGTTTTAAATTTTCTTTTAGGAAACGGTTTGTTCAAGAATAGAAGCATGTTGATTAAGTAATACTTTTTATATACACACCTCCTCTATAATTTTAACATTGATCAAATATAGATAAAATTGACATTTTTCAATAGAAAACTGCCAGTTTCATAGCAAAAAATAAGTAAATGTATGATTTTTCCGCGATACTTGTCCGGTAGCTAGAGCCATCTATGGTTTCCGCGATCCATCTGTTCTTGTTGGGGCGGAAGGATACTTTTGTCGGTTGTGAAGCTATGCCACACCTTTCAACCTCCCGCCCACCATCCCACGAAAGAGGTTTTAAACTTGTAATTTACAGGGCCAAGGACCATAATATAGTGCCGTTTATTATTCAATGTTTATAGTAACTTATTTTTGGAAGAATATAACTTTGAATTCAATGGAGTGTACTGCATATTTAATGAAATATGCTAACGTCTTTAATATAATGTACACGACAACTGAAAATAATATTAGTAAATTCATAAGTTGACGTGTTACTTATCTAAGTATTCAATTCACTTAGAATAACTTTTTTTTTGTAAATCTCAAGAATATATTGTTAGCTTTTGATTAATTTATTTTGTAAAAAATAAACACCTCGGTGTTTGAATGGTCTAAGGAGTCATTCTTATATTAGAATGGACTGTCGATGATGGGGATATCGGGGTTCGAATCCCGGTTGCGTGTAGTGAAGCAGTGTTTTCCTAAATGATTTTTCACTATCCCTCAACGAAAATATGGGTACATTTATTCTCAATTCTACCTTCATAAGCCCTATTCCCCTAGTGTAACTAATTTATGCGTATAGCTTGAACAGGGAGTGTGACGCGATGTTAAAATGTTTTTTAATATTTATATTTTATAACAATTTGATTTAGCATTGAAAGAAACTCCATGTTAGTATATAGTTTTAAAACCAAGTTTGTTCGTTAATATCTAAAGCTATAAATTCATTCTAAAATTAGAACAGTTATATTGTGATACACATACATGGTAAATCTTCCAAAAGCTCTCTCAAAAGAATTGATTTTGGGTTCTAAGTTTCGTAACTCTTTGTTGAGACTCACTATCTCGAGAAGTAGGAAATGTATTTGCATATCTTTGGCTCCCTCCGTTGCAGGATCGTCGTATCTTTACCGAAAGCTCTAGACGACGTTTTCTTCGTCTTTACCTCAAGCTTCTAAATTCCCTCCACGTGATAACATTAAAATCCATCCATATTATTTTGTCGAAGACACTTGCAGGGCCCAGTGGTAATCACTAATGGCATTTGCAAATTTCCCCTTCTCCCGATGGCACAGAGGTGTGTCTCGGAAAACCGCAAACGTCCTATTTCCTCATCGTGACCATTCCAGATGACTAAGTACAAACCGTTAACAGTTTGAGGCGATGGTTTCTGGGTCTCCCTTCTTGCTTTGATAACGTGGGTGATCCTTTACTTTCTCTTTGCCCCCTTAAAAATTGCATTTTAATTACAGATTTTATGTCACTCTTAGCACTTTGTCTTTCTTTCGCTCTCCACAAAAACTTCTCTTTTTTCCTTCTTTTTTTGAGGAAGAGGGGAACCAAGTGTGTGCGGATGCGTTTGTGTGTGTGCATGTATATCTTACGACTGAATCCACACACCATACCCCAACTCTCTCATGCCACTCCTTCTTATGCCGTTCGAATTTGAATGCAAATGGGTGAAGGAAGCCATTCCATTTCAGCTCTATTAAATTCATGCACCATTTTTCTTTTGTTGAGGGGTGAGGTGTGTGTTAGGGTGGGGTGCCATAGGGCTATTGCAGAAAGGCCAGTGGGTGGGGTAGACTACAATCTTTATATCTTCCAGCCACTTCATTCCTCTAGAAACTGCCTTTGACAGGGAGGAAGATGGAGAGAGGGGGGAAAAAGAAAGAAAGAACGCATAAAAGGGGGCATAAGGGAGAAGTGGTGAGGCACTGCTGTTGTCGGTGACCTTCAATGATAGAATGGGTTTGAGTCTTGCGTAATTAGACAATTGGTTAGCTCTAGTTGCAAAATAGTCTTCACCTGATGCCTTTACAAATAAGGAATTCAAATCTCTTATCGCCCTCTATTGCACATTAATAAAATAATGTATGAAATACGTTTCTAGAAAGAATTTACCAACGCGCTACTCTTTCAATGTATTTATATATTTATATTTATTTCTATGTATGACTAAAAAATATATATTATGCCAAAGCTAGGTAAAGATATATATGCTTTTAACTAGTAGTACTATGAAAGCTCTCTTGATAAAATATTCTTACCAACAATCTTTTGGCAAAAAAATTACATAATTTTGTTTATTTGTAGCATATATGTTTGAGTTAATTTTAAATCGTTATTCACTGGACAAATAATAGTATCAGTTTTGCTAGAATAAATATTTAAAACAAATTAAATATTTTGTACAAAGTTTAGATAGTTTTTGAAATTTAATCCTTAAAACATTAATTGAAATACCTTAGAAAAATACAAATATTTAATGTTATTTTACTAAATAAATCTCTACCGTACCTGTTCTTTCAACCAAATATTGTAAATACAATAGTGAATATAAAAATAATATAAACTATTGTAATTGATTTTTAATAGGTACTCATTTTTAGGCCTGTCTACGAAGGATTGATGATAATATTAAATAACTTAACAAAATCTACCTCCAACTGATAAGCGTGTTGAAGGTTAAGATTTGTTTGTTAAAAGAGTATCTTACTGTGAGTTAATTCTATTACTTAATAATGGATAAAGGGAGTGTTACATAAATTAATTATATTTTTTACTAAATGAATAATTAAATTGTATACGAAAAGGTCACATACAATTGGCCACGGATGAAAGTGGGCTTGGGAAAATATATACTAACCCTGACCAAGGTTTGACCTGGTAACTTGTTAATACCGTTGTAATTAAGAACAATAGTTTAACTGCCTAGATACATGCTGTTGCAAATTTTTTTCTTCCTTGTTTATGTAAGATAATATATCTTGGATAATTTCCGGAAGGTGGTGTAGAGACTTTCTATAGTTAGTCTTCCCAATTTCTGCCTTATAGAATCAGTATGTTTTGTTCATCTAGGAGATCAATATTTATAATCAAAATATCAGAGAGTATGGTTATCGCGTTTCCTGGCAAAGTCCTAGTGAATACATACAAAAAAAATATTTCTCACTGCATCTTAGGCTCAGCCGATTTAACATATACAAAAATGAAGGTAATATTTGCCTGAAAGGGTAAGAGATTTTCCCTAAGGCAGTCAATGTATCCTCACAAACGTTTTCATTTTCAAGATGCCTTTCAATTAAATTAGTCATTGATTTGTCTGAATACATATGGATGTAAATGTAACCTTGGATTAACTAAGAAGGTTGAACATCACATGTATATTTTTTTTGCCAAAGAAAAACTTTATTTAAATATAAAAACGAAACAAAAAACAAATCTATGAAAACAGGTAATTGTATTATATATAATATGCTATTTCTCTTTGGATTTGAAATTGGAGTTTCAATAATCTAGTTTATCTTTGCTTTTAAAGTGCAAATAACATCATGATGAATTAAATTGATTAAATAAATTACATTTAAGTTTTATGATTTTTGATATTATCAATTAACACGTTTGACAGTTTGGTGCATCTCTTGAGTGGTTCCTCTAAAATTTAACCAAATTTTATCTTTTATAGCTCATTGAGAAGTACTAAACACTCTCTGGACAGATATACTGACATACATACATACATACATACATACATGCATACATACACACACACATACATAATAAGACTTATATTAATAAATATTGTCAATAATAGCTTCTGAACATTAGTAAAATAAATAAATAAACAGATCAACTCTTTCGTGCTCATGATGCAATTTTCTGTAACTTTTTTTCTCTACAAAATTATTTGTTTTGGGAAAGTGTGAAATATTTTAATTTCTTTTTTAACTATTTTAAAATTAAATATCTGCTCAAATTCATAAATCAATCTTAATCTTATTTGAAATCTTAATAATTAATTTGTTTTTGTTTTTAAAATTTTGTATTAATTTATTTCTATATAAATTAACCCTTTTTATTTGTTATTATAACCAAGTAAAACCCGATCAATTTTAGTATTTGAGCTATTTACTTTTTATGATTTAATAAATTTTAAATATAGTCAAAGCTAAAAATTAATTACTAGATCCATTTATTTACACATATTCTTTTGTATGGATTGATTATATTATACAATAAAGATTAAAAACATTAACTTTGAGTTCTAGGGTATTAGTTTGTTTTGGAATATGGCATTTTTAATTTGAAGATGTTTTAAAATCACCCCAGTATTTTTTAAAAGCTTCTCGCTTTGCTTTTTTCAACTATCTGAACTACCTTCTCCTTTCCATTTATGAAACTGTTAAAAGTTTAAACTTTAGAAATGTAATTAGTTAACTAGAAGAAACCCCACATTTGATTTTTGCCAGTGTTCAGCTTCAATACCATTAAACTCAAGATATTTATAACTTGTAAAATACTTTAATTAATTTAAAAACTACTTATTTTTCTCGTTATTTGTGAGAACTATTTCAATTTTTAAAATACATATACATAAAGGAAAACATTTTTAAGATTTCTATATTTTAAAAATTTCCAAGAAGACTTATTCATTTTCATACCTAGATTATAGAATTAAATAATCGTAAAGAGATCATAAATATATTCAGCATATTTTACCTTGTATATCTATAAAATAAATAGGCCTATTCATTTATTGCCCGCATTGATTGGTACGTGGAATAAACGTTAAATTCATATATTCTGGTTTGCCGGTAAGAAAAAGTTCAGGGCTTGAATCCTGACCTTATGCACTTAAAATAATGTTTTTCATAGATTACTTTCCACTTTTCCTCCGCTCAAATTCGGCTTCATTTCCTCTAATTTTTACCTTATTCGCCCTTACCCAATTAGTTCAATTAAATGCTTTTGTCCTGGATGGGTATTAAGGTGCGTTGTAAAATAAACACAAAAGTGTTGTGAAACAAATAGTTTTTTTTAATAATTATTTCATTTTTGGACTAGCTCAAGGTTTTAGGCGTGATATTTTCCTCTAGTCATAAAATCCAAAGAGAGCTAAGCCGTCATTTTTAATGGATGAAGCTGGCCTACATAATATATCAACTTGGTTTACTTGTATAAGGTCTATTTGACTTTGATATTCAAACTTAGTTTTAAACTAATAAAATTAGATGCGTAAAACCCATATGAGCGGTAATAAGCGGTGCACAAGTATATAAGAAAAAAAAAATCGACTTCGTTAGGATGCATTTGTAAGAAAAAATCTAAGGAAATTCAATGTCATAACACTCTTACAATAATGACCAGCTATTGGAACCCATTTGAAGTTTTCTTTTAGACTTATAAGAATACGGGCTAGCTTTTGGTTTGACACGGTATAACCAGTATTTCCTATTTAAGAGATAAAAACATCTTCTGGTTACGTAAATCCGGATTTTGATTAACAGTTAGGTCCCGGTTTCAATCACTGGTTGAGTAACATTTGCTGAAGACATCAGGTGCGGCATCTACATCCTAACAATTAATTGGCCTCTCTCACGCCTTCGCACATATGTTTCAAAACTTCTAGAGGGTATTGACGTTGAATGTGCAGATCAATTTTCTTAGACACAGCCTTTTAGAAAATAAAAACATATTCTTTTGTGGACAGCAGTGATAACATTTAACCAGCCTCGGTGGCGTAGTTGGCTAACGCGCCAGTCGTGTTGAGCCAGACTGCCGAGGACGGGAAGATAGAGGTTCGAATCTCGGTCGGGTGAACTGGGGGTGGTTTTTCCTAAATGGTTTTCCACTCTCCACGCAAATGCGGGTTCACTTCCTCTAAATTCAACCTTCCCCAATTCCTAATCCATAAGTGTAATTAGTACTTAAGCGTATAACCCGAACGGGTAGTAAGACGCGGTGCTAAATAAATAAATTTAAAAAAAATTACATTTAATCCTATGATTATTTTTTTATTTTTTTACTTATTGAAAATATATATCAAAAATGACTGCTGCAGATAACATATTGTCACGTATGAATACACGAAGAAGCTCTATTAACTTTTCCAGCAGTAAAATATGAAAATATGGCTGTTAGCACTCCAATATTAGGCTATTGAATGAACAAAACCCTATACAGTTTATTGAAATTTGAAAACTATTTCCAAAACAAGCTGCTGGAAAGCACTAATAATAAGATGGTGTGACTGAGTATTGAGGGCGTTACAATATATTCTATTCATTTTTCACCTTAAAGTCACTCATTGAAAATGTGGGAGAAGAGAGAAAGAGAAAAGGCTAAACTAAGTGACCGCTAGAGTAACATTTACTTGTATTGGAAAACACTAACGATCCTGGAGGATAAACGTTCATTACTAATTAAAATACGTAGTTTTTATTCACTAGACCAGTAACTTTTTGGTTTATTTGATTGACTGGTGACTCAGCTTTGAGCTCGTAGTCTGGGAATTTGTTTTGAAAACAATACAGGGGCACTGGGGATTGTTTAACACTTCTGATGTTCACTTTTATTTTACCTTCCTCTATCCAGGTAAAGATTAGCGAGTTTTATTAATATTTATCCTCCTAATTTAATGTTTTAATGCTTAGTGAGTTACATTCACGGAAAGCCCCGACATCCGTAAGACGCCCAGCCCTAAAATAGAATGCAAGGTAATTCCACATGTGTTAACATTTTAAAATCAGTTCTGAAACTTTTCCTTTTACCTCATTCAAAAATTAAAAACATCGATTCCATCTTAAAATTCAAAATATTATAAACATTTTTCAATAATTAAATGTTGATAAATAATTCATTTTCATCACTTACGTCTTACGTAAAACGTTAACAAAATGACTAAATGGACAACAGTGTAAAGTACTTTGTTTTTATGTTTTTTTTTAAATTTAAAACTAGTGAATTGTTGGATAGCTAGTTTCAAAAAAACTCTCTGGAGATATACCAAGCCTTAGCCTTCTCGGTAAAATGGTTTCAGCCCTGGTCCCAGTAACAGACAGATGGCATTGCAAAAAAATAAACTCTTTCAGCTTCAAGGGGGTCATGAAACATCGACATCCATCAAAATCTCGAATTTGATTTTTTTTTTGACAGGGGGTCATGAGAAAGTACAAACCAGGGTCATTCTTCAGATTACTTTTGCAGCATAAACTAAGTGATCGTGAAACACATTTTCTTAGCGTGGGGTCCGTTTTTGAATTTTTTTCCGATAATTCACTGAGTGGTGCTTTTCTTTGACTCGACCCTCTCATTCTTCAATAAAGCAACAATAAGTTTTTATATGATCAATGCATGTCTAACAAAATTTCTATAATTTTCAATTCACCGCATATATGAAGCAGTACTTGTTGTAATACATTTTTTTATAACTTTCAAGTCTTAATAAGTTTCCTTAGTGTGCACTGTGTAAGTATTTGGTATAAAGGGCTGCTTGTAATTGTGAATAAAAGCTAATTTTAAACCAAGCTTCGATGAATCTCTTAAAATAACTCTATTCATTGGTTTTATAATCATATCCTACTTCAGACATGACTTTATAAAATATTTTCACAGTAAAGAAAACTATTTCCTGAATAAAAATAGCTATAAATATATTTTTTCTATGAACAAGATATCAAAATATTTGTAATTCTATTCAGCAGGTTTCATCCTTTAAATCGTGACTTTAATAATTCAGCTGGACATCATGGGTTGATGGTAGAAGAAGATGATGGATATTGTATACCATTGTTATATTTCAAGGAAAATCCGCATATCTTAATTAAGGAGAAGTCACAATCCATCGAAATGATATATTTGCTCTCGATAGAACATTGGAGTATCAAATGACATAATTTCGTAGAACCTTTCAACAAACCCTTCAAATACACCACACATTCGGCATAGGCAATGTAAAGAGTAGAAAGTTAATTCAATTGACCTATTTTGCACTCAAAGTAAAGCTAATATTCTTTTTTCAATGGTGCCATAGTCTTGCAGTTAGTTTTTAAAATATAGTCACCATATTGGTGATAAACTGTTAGATCAATACCTTACCTGCTTTGGTGGCCGCGCGGCCTAAGGCGTCACTCTCGTGTTAGACTAACCCGCTGATGACGGGGACATTGGGGCTTGAATTACGGTCGGGTCTAGTGAGGGTGATTTTCCCTAAATGGTTTACCACTCTCATTCCACGCAAATGTGGGTAGATAACCTCTAAAATGCTTCCTTCATCATTAATGCTCCATTAGAATAGCTATCATGCATGAGTATAACCTGAACAGCTAATAATACACGGTGATAAAAAACACTTTTGTGGCATAATAAAACTTACCCCTCATTCATCTACTAATTTAAGCCTACTAAAGTGTTGAAACTAAATAAATGGTTATAGTAGAGCCTCTAAAAGCTAGCCAATGGGCAAAACAGTTAAAGCAACAAAGCGATCAGATTTTTTTAAAGTTGGTAGGCACGGGAAAAAGGCATTGACGGAGAGTTTTTCAACTAACAGTAAGTAGTATATTATAATGTCAGATACCATTGTATACTTTATTTAATCAGTTGAAAAGTTATTTATTTTAATATTCTAAGAATAGACCATATGTTAGATCACGTCACATTATACATATACAACGTGTTTCTAAAACATTGCATCAAACTTTGGCAGGATACTCCTTGGGTGAAATTAGAATAATTCTCA
>CABFWB010000158.1:435246-453945 GCA_902151455.1 Timema bartmani | reverse complement strand
TAGTTTAGGCGTGAAAGCGTAACAAACAAACAAACAAACAAACAAACTCACATTCGCATTTATAATAGTTAGGATAGGATAATGTTGATATTTTATTTATGGGCTACCTAAATATCAAAATACCTTGTTATGTAACCATATTTGTTTTGAAGCTACACTTTATAATAAAAGTACAAGTCATGTCAAAATGGTATCATGGGGTGAAGTGAAATATCCTGTTCCACTTCTCCCCACAGCTATTTGACTATGCCCCATTCATATTTAAGTAAATTTAAAGCTATATTTAGTTCATTATACTCATGTCATGTGTACATATCTTGTTTCCAGGTTGATAAAATGTTTCGTAACTGTGTGAGAAAAAGTTCTCGGCACAAATGGTCGAAAGATGACATGGCAGCTGCAATTGGAGCCGTGAGAGACAGATAAACTTCTGTCATTGCAAGATGCTGTTATTCAATTCAGTGATCCAAAAATAACATTGTTTAGACAATCCAGAAAAGAGGGAGCTGCAAAAGATGCTTCAAAGAAGATATTGGGTGGATTCAGAAATTGTTTTACAGTAGAAGAAGAGAAACAGTTGGTAGAACATAGTATTGTATAAAGTAGACTATTTGGTATTCGGATTAAGGATTTACGTGTCTTAACTTATCAATTTGCCCTTAAAAACCATATCCAACATCAATTCAACGATGGGACAGGAATGGCAGGAAAAGATTGGGTTTTCAATTCCTTAAAAAGAAATAGAGAGCTCTCACTTAGAATGCCAGAAAAAACATCTATCGATCGAGCCTCTGCTTTTACCAAAACAAATGTCCATTCGTTTTTCATCTTATTAAAAAACTTTATGGTAAATATCATTTCAGTCCAAGTCGTATTTTAACGTGGATGAAACAGCAGTTTCTACTGAACCAAACAACCAAAATACTAAGCTGCAGGAGGGAAAACCGGTTGGTACTTTGTCTTTTGCTGAAAGAGGGACCATAACAACGGCTGCAATAGGTCTTAGTGCTTCTGGGCAATATATCCCTCCCCTCATGATATTCCCAAGAGCAAGACATAATCCAGAATTGGTGAAATACGCACCCCCTGCCACAGTTTTGGTTTGCCATCCATCTGGATGAATGCAAACCGAAATATTTTGTCCTATTTGGTTAAACCGTTTTCTAAGCCATACAAAACCCAAGCAGGATGATCCTGTATTATTAATTAACACATACGAAAAACACTGAATTCCTTGAATCTGCAAAGGTAAATCACGTCCATTTGTTATGTCTACCTCCTCAAACATATCACCGATTACAAACACTTGATGTTTCTTTCGTGTATTCTTTCAGTGCTTTATATACCCGGGAATGTTAAACCTGTTTAACAAACCATCCAGGAAAAGCAATAACACTTAAACAAGTAGAATTATTGTTTGAAAATATTACGAGTGGCAACTCCTAATAACCCACTAAGTGCATTCCATAAAACTGGAATTTATCCTGTTAATAAACATATTTTCATGAAGAAGCCTTTGAACCAAGTGAGACTTCTAACTGACCTTTAGCTGAGTAGGTTACTCAGAACCTTGAAAATGCTTCAGAAATCCCGACTGAAGCTGAACCAACAACATTAAAATCCCCACCACCACCACCTCAACTGAGACACAATCTTGCAGAGCTAAGGTTTGTACCCAACTTCTAGGATACAGGTGATAGGTCTACTACAGTTCGTGTAACACCCAGAGATATTTTACCAATCCCTCAAGTAGAAGGCAACACAAGAGACAATAGAAGTGTACCCCATAGAAATAAGGGCAAGACAGCTGTCCTTACACCAAGCCCATATAATTGTGAGCTAGTAGCGAGTAATCATAAGAAATCCGAAATTAGGACGACAAAAAAAGTTATTCAATGATCATTTTTCGTCTAAGAATGTAATTGGGGCCAAACAAAGCAAACAGAAAATGGGCATGTTAAAACAAAAAGGCACAAAAAAAAAATAGGTGGGAACTGTCGTATGTGAAGATGCAAATGTAGAAGACAGTGTGGAGTGCAGAATGTGTGGTGGGCAGTGGGATAAGAGCAAACCAGGAGAAGGATGGGCGAAATGCCAAATTTGTTGTGAATAGTCTAATGAAGATTGCACCTCTTTTGATGCAAACTAATTTCATTTGTGACTTATGTAAATAATGTTCTTAATATTTTATTTTATTGGGAAACTTTCATGCAAATATTTTTTTTCTGAAGTTATTTTATTCTACATTATTTATACAACTAATAATTTTTATCTTTTTAATTGTATGTGTAGCGTTTCTGTGTAGATAAATGGTTAATTTTTAATATAAATTATATAAGTAAAGCTGTAATGACATTATTTCTCTCAGTCCCACGTCCTGATCCACTTTGCCTCACCATTGGGGTAGAGTTAAACGAAAAACATACATTTAAAATTATATTAGTGTATAAAACCATATAAAATTGGGGCTTATTAAGTATCATGTTTTTTTAACATAAGGATTAAAGAAAATTACGATATATTATCAGAAGTTATAACTCAATTCTTAGAGCTAATATCTAAAAACGATTAAAATCGTTTCGCTTTGCCCCACCTTCCCCTACTTAATTTCCCCTTTGATTGTCCGTGAGGTGAGTTCTTAAATATTTAATAGAATTTATTTTTACTTATAAAAATATACAAATGAAAGATAAAAAATATTCTATTCTATTGTTATAACTTATAGCACATATCTATTTTATAAATAATTTAAAATAAATGAAAAATATCAAATAAGTTTCAAGTAACTTTGCAAACATTATAATGACCATAGAATTTCATTAGCAAAATGTATGTATGAATTTGTCAACTCTTTTGTAAATGCTACCCAAATTTGTCAATCCAGGGTATATTTAGCAGGGAAAGAAAGAGGGGACATCCCGCCCTCAAATATCCTAGTCAAAAGGGACAACTATTACCATGAAGGAAACGGTAAGGTGCCTTTTATAGAAAAATAAAAAATCCACTTTTAGAGCAATGTATAAATGATATAGTTAACGTATTTATAACACATTTAGCTTTTTTCTTTTACTTTACTATTTGTATTATTCTGTCGGTAAAACACGGTTTTTTATTTTCTAAATTAAAATGGAATAATATGTTCGTTCTGTCCCTTCCCAAGTCCCTATCCTCACTTATAGATAATAGCTTGAAACGCTTGTGCCAAAGATCAATATGGTCACTTGGGGTAGTCATCGTTTGGATTACTCATTCCTTCTCTCTTTGCCAATCCCCTTAAATTCACCCAGGAAATGTGGATGAGAAGGGTTTTATTTCTCCTGTGGGGGTTTGGACGAGTTAGATGAGGAGACTTGTGGGCAGAGATTTAGACGAAGATGGACTGTTCTGTGCACTGCGGCTCTCAATTCTCTGTAATGTTTCATGTTCCAACAAGTCCCTGGCCAGTATTAACACGCCACTCTGGCACTCCTTGTTTACCATCTCGGTTACTATTCGCGTCCAATCAGAAACTTGCATAAGCTACAAACCCATATTGTTTGGTCAACATCGAGAAAGTATTAATTATGTTGACTGATTAATAGGGTTGTACGAAGGTCACTGTTTAAGGTGGGGTTAAAGGGGGTGCGATAAAAGGTCATTGCTTATGCCATATTTTTAGCAAAACTCATTTTGATCAAGAGAAATCAAATATTTCTTAAGCACAAACATAGAACTTAATTTTCTTCACATGGTGACCTCAAAAGTTCTTAAATATCAGTCAAAGATATCCTGCAATTTAATGACCACTTTTTATTTTCATTTAAACTTGTCATCTAATGCCACTTTTCTCATGAAGTGAATTCAAGGCGAAGCAAGGTCTTAAATAAGGTTTGTGTTTCTGTCATATAAAACTACTTTTAATTTTTAGATTGTCTAGTTAAGTTCATTTGATTACAGAGAAAACTGTTAAGAAAAAAACAAAGTCCAATTTATTATTGGCTTCTTACATATCGGAATATATCCAAGATTAGTTTATTGATGTAATTTAATGTTTAGTTGGTGATCAAATACATACTTATTTACTTTATGGCATTAGGAACTCGAAAGTTAATTGCCACCCTTAAAAAAGTAAGCGAATTTTCCCTATCTTAATAGGTAACCTCGTCCACTATCTATTATCTTAAGTCCTTTTGGGACCAAATATATCTTCCTATTCACCTTGTTTTCAAACACCCGAAATTTGTTTTCGTCATGTGAGGTAGGATACCACGTTTCAAACCCATAGAGAGCAACCGGTAAAATTATTGTTTTTTTGAAAGTTTTACGTTTCCTTTAAGAAGACGAGATGTCAACAATATACTGACCGAGTAATAGTATACATTGTCGGACTGTATTTATTCCCTAATTTCTACTCTAATATTGTTATTATTATTAAAAATTATTCATAAATATTTATGAATGTTCAAACCCTATCTACCAAAATGTTTGTAAAATAATTTGTTTTTTAAATATGTAAATTTTAGTGAGATATCTCATATCTGTTTATTAAATATCTAAGGTTTCTTCTTCTTTCAAAGTGTATATGGAGAATGTGAAGATTATCAGGGGGTGTTAAAATAGAAACAAAGGATACATGATATTCGAGCTCAACATTTTAAAGTATCATATATCCCTACATATCAACAACAACGTTTACCTTTTCCCCCAGTGGATTATTAATCAAGGCAACCTGCATTTAAATTAAATAAATAGGTTAGACAATTAGAAGGTAGAATTACATGCAATTAAAGGGCATGAGAGTGGGAAACCACTTAGGGCAAACCATCCTCAGTTCACCCATTCCGTCTGTTATAAACTCCTTGAAAACGACAAAGCAGACTAGATTACCCTGGAATTTAATCAGCGTGATCGCCGGTGCGGGTAACATAAGCAATCAAATGAAACATACATTACATCAAAATAGTTTTTAATTTAACTATCACGATTAATATAAACTCTTTTAATTATCTTATTTGCATAATGTATACCTGTGGACTAGACGTCAAGCTGGATGAATTTGTTTACAGGCTTAGCGGAGGTAAGGGATTGAATCCCGATTTGGCGTTACAAGAGTAGTTTATCATGAATGGTTGTCCAATTTAACTCGATGCGAGTGGCGGTGTACTTACTCTGAATGAAACCATTATAATTCCTACTTATTAGTATGGTTAAATGCAGATAAATAAAATAAATATAAATATTAAATTTTAATTTATAAGAGAAATATGTTAATAAGGCACATTTTTAGAGGAAGTATAACGAAGTTTGGATAAAGAGACAATGGGAAACCATGACAACAAATATTATCTGTACTCCCAGCCTGTACTCAAACCTCGACCTTCTGGTTGCCTTATCCCACGTACACACTTATTCACTTATTAATAATATTAATAAATAACTTCGGTGGCCGCATGGTCTAAGGCGTCACTCTCGTGTAAGACTAGACTACCGATGACAAGGAGATCAGAGTTCGAGTTCCGTTTGGGTGTACGGAAGGTGCTTTATACAAAATGATTTTCTACTCTCCCTCCAAGATAATGTGGATACAACTACACTAAATTCATCTTTACTCATTTTAGATAATTAGCGTAATTAGTACATATGCGTATAATCTGAACAGGTAGGAAGACACAGTGCTAAAATAATAATATGATTTCTGATAATAAATAATTAAAAGAGCTAACCTACTGTCATAAAAACCTTTTCTTCTGTTAGATATAAATTTAAAATTCTAGATAAATGTTGAAAGATAGGAGAGGATAAAGTTGACAGGTTGGGGAACTAATGAAAAAGTTACAAGTTTAAATGAAAATAGATATATTATGCATGTGATTCTGCTAGAATTAGCAAACTATATGAGTTACCTTATGAGAAATAATGGCTTATTGGGTGACGTAATATAAGGTAAGGTGGAAGAGAGAAGAGGATCAAGAAGACCATTAATGCAACTGATTGATGACCTTAATCAAAGAAAGGAGATGAAGTTTTAGGATATAAAAATTAAAGATAATAATAAGAAATGATGGAAACTCAAATTGGACCATACAGTGGTCCTGTTGAAAGAGAAAATACTATCTTTTTTTCAATTTCAGCTAACGTTTATTTAGGAGTCAAAAGAAATTATATAAAATAGTTAATGTTACAGTCCCAAAGTACCTAAAGATAAATCTACAATATTGAAATTAGATACTTAAATTTATAAATAAAACATAAACAAAATTATATTACACACAGAATAATATTTTCTCTTTAAAATATTTATATACGTATTTGTTTAAAGCATTTATCGACGTATCAAGTCTCTAGTTTTATTTTTCGCAACGTATTTTTAAGTTATATCTCAGAGTGTTGGTGATATTAGATTAAATAATTTGATGATGATGATGATGATGATAGTAATAATGTTAATGTTAATATATCTACGTGGCGATGCCTTTCTTACATAGTTAAAGTTAGAACAATCCAAAAGATTACCCAAATAAAATGTGACTTCATATTAATTCTTCGTAAACTAATAAAAATGGTAAAGTGGAAGTATTAATATATGATTACACATCAAATGTTGAATACATTTACAAACTGTTTATTACCTGGCAGATAGTTGGTTAAATTATTTCCATACAATCCTTTGATCTTCAAGTTAATTTCTCATTTTAATGTTCAACATGAAGGAAAGTTACTTAAGGAATTCCCCTCGCTAAATTTTAGTTTGAGGTGAGGGAGGTAATTTAATTGGTTAACGCATGTTTACATTTTCTACCTAGATAATAAAACGATAACTCAATAAATTTAAACTTGAACACAGACACTAGTTCTTAGGAAGAAATTAGTAATGTTTTCATGTATGCATCAAAGATTTTATTAATCAAAAATATTCGTATTATTTACAAAATTTTAATAATATTTGTGTCTTGAAGATATTATGAATGCTTTATAGAATCAAATATCATAAATATTTTTGTGTTAGTGAAATTAATACAAACTCTAATATATATATATATATAAAATTATCAACAAATTTCGTTAGCTTCTAAAATAAACGTATTTATTATGGTAGAATTATGTTGATTTTTAAATTAAATCTCACATCAGTGGAAAAGAGTTTCATCTAGTATGTTTTCTCCTTAATTGGAAGGGTGGAATCTGAATCCAAGCAGCGTATATTGAAATTGATGTATAATAAATAGATTCCCCCTCACCCTTCATGCAACTGCAGGTACATTTCGTATAAATTAACCCTTTTTTCTACCCTTTTTTCTACCGTAATTAAAATTAATACAGCCCTAACGATAAAAATGACGCTGAGTTGGAAAAAATGAAAACTAACTGGATTCAGTCTTTCTCAAAATTTTGGAGGATTTTAAAATTTATTAACTTAATTTGATACACAGACATCGAGGTTTTCTAAAGCTAAAAATAATATTTATTTTTACATAGTTGCGTGGTTTTACGTAGTTGTAGTTTTTACATGTTGGGTAAAAATAGTATCTCTGTTTACTAATGAGAATAATTAATTTTGTATTTTCTGTTAAAGAAACATGTTGAGTAATAAGCAAAAATCTTAACGAATCACGAGCTATGTCACCAAAATGTGTTTATTTTAAAGTTATGTCATTGCTAAATAGGATTTAATTTTTCCTTCAAAATTTTGCTTCGTTTTCACAACGTTAGTGGATCCCTTTCAATAAAACTTTACTTTTTGTATTCGTTTATTTTTGATTTTATTTGACTGCCTAAAGAAAATTCCATTTTTCTACCATGTCTAGAACTGTTTTTCTACTATTCAATTCCCCCACTCACTTAATTTTAATTCCAAACTTTCCAGCTTTTATGGTTATTGACGCGGGATGGGGCTGGGTTGTCCTCTTACAAACTTAGCAAATTTTAATTTTCTTTTAAGATGTTAAGTAAGTTTCAAATTAAATTTGGAAAATTTTTAAACTACAAACCCTCCCTCCAATCATTTTCAGTTCCCACATTGTAATTTTAATATTTTAAGATTTATTTGACTATCTGATATGGTTATTACGTACTTACCAAGATTCTATTTCAAACCCCCCAAAAAATTAGTGTTTTATATTAGTTGTATAACTTTCGAGCTCTTCCATTTCCCAGGCTTTAATAATTTTGAAATTAGAGACTTTCAGAATTCATTCAGCTTTCCGGGAAGGTCTATTGACTTATTTGTCACACTTCCGTTTATTATCAGACCAAGAAGTGTTATTATATTAATTTTAGAAATCCTGATGAAACCCTCTTTCCTATTAACTGCTTCTTTATTTTAAAATATTAATTCTATTTTATATATATATATATATATATTTGAGGTATTTTACCGTGTATTGCATTTTCTGAACCGACTTATTAAGTTATATCAACACACGACTTGAAAACTCACATGAATCTAGAACAGTTACAACATCAAACACCCAGCCATTAATTCATAAATGTGAAAGTAGAAAACCAAATTTCACTGTAAATTAATTATTCAGCCATGCTAGGAATAGATCCCTAGACCCTTAGCTCATAAAAAAACACGCTACTGACCTAGCTAGGGTGTTGGAATTTTAAAATTATAGTATAATATCTTAATGGCTGTTCGGGGTGGTTCTTATATTCAATATAGTATATTTTTAAAACACATTTGGGAAAGTTTAAAAAGAAAAGATTATTATTTATGTCATTAGAAATCCATAAAACAGAATAAAATAAAATAATTTGAACAAAACTGTCAATAAAGCGTATATAATATTTATTAATGAGTGGGATATACAAGACGATAAATACATTAATTATATCATTAAAAGTTATAAATAAATGACAGTCATAAGAAAACATAAGATTTTAGAAAAAAATATTTTATGGGTTACACCACATTAGAATATTTTAAAACAAATTAGACATAATAGAAAATAATTTTGTTCATAAAATTGATTGGGCTGTGATTCCTTGTAAGGATAGTAAAGTGCTAAATATATTACACTAATCACTTATTTTGATATTTGTATGATGTCAGACAACAAATTTAATATTCAATATTATTGATGGTGAAACAGGTAGAAATTTTTGTGGAAAGACTAGTGTTACATTTGTTAGTTTGACTAATGTTAGATTTTGATATTATTTAAAGTGAATTAAAATTCCTGGGAATCTTAACAGATACACATTTTAAACCAAATCCTTACAGTAGTTCTTAAAATATAATAATTTAAAAAATACTCAGTAATCTACCCTTAAACTCATTTTTACCCAAAAACAAGTGAAAATTTTTCTCGTCATATTAAACACGTCCCATGGATCATTTTCAAACAAAATCCTTAAAGTCATTTTCGAAATATTTTGAAGTTTTGATAATCATTTATTTGTAAATCGCTCTTTAACGAATTTTTATCTAAAAAAAACCCAAGTATTCGGGGTTATTTATAATGTCAAACACATCGTAGCTATTAAGTTTAAACAAAATTGTTATAGCCATTTCCAATCATTTAAACTTCAGTAAATTCGAAAATGTATTTTTATATAGCAAGGAAAATATTAAATAATATCCTCAATATATAATATTTAATTTTTAACTAAAACTTAATAATCTAGAAATAAAAATTGTTTCTAACAAAAACTGATTAAAATTTAAAAAAATGATTCATAATTCAAATTAATGAAAATATTTTAAGATTATTTAGGAGAAAATAGATACATAGCTACATAGCCTATATTTATTCTTCTACATAATATGCAATATTCGTACAAATAAAACCGAAGTTTTTAATATAAAATAAAATACATGCTTGGACAGTATTGCTTTAATCTAGTCCAACTCTGGGTGTGCTGAGCCCCCCCAAGCCATTATCATTCAGTGGCTCCTCCACACCTATCCCAGATGGTGCCTACACCCTCATTATGCAAAGTGGGGTGTTACGTATTGTTCTGAAGAGTAGTGTGGGGGGTAGGAGGGAGGAAACTCACCATTTATCCCCACCGAGTTCTTTCGAACTTGAATGTAAGGAAGAACACAATTTTAAACGAAAGAATTGTCTGCTCTAATTTTGAATCTTAGTATGGAATTATAAATGTGGGTATGAATTCAAAAACTCAAAAATTCCCTCAGTACATCCAAAATTTAAAAAAGGTTAACATTTAAAACAAATTAATTTAAATTAAAAAAAATTATAATTATTTATTTAAATAATATATTTTAGTGTCTACTATTTTAAATGCCTTGATACAATTTATTTAAAATAGTAGTTTCTACATTTAATATGTATTAATTAGATAGATAATTTTAAATCTAAATTAAGAATTAAAATAAACATGTCCAACAAACATATATGATAAACACATTTGAAGTCAATGAAATTAGATCACTATATAATTTTTTTATTGTATTAAGTGTTTAAATTCAAGTATAATTAAAACAGAACAGGATATTATTTTAGAACATGTGCTACTATTTTATTGTAATATTAATGGCTAAACAACATTGAAAATAAAAATGTTTAAATTAATTTATATTGTGCTGTACATGGTCGGGATTTTATAGCTGTACACCTTTACTCACTTATTGATTTCTAATATTGTATTTTCAACAAGTCGATAATTTCCATAACTATCCATAGAATTTCCCTGTTACATCATCTGCATAATTTTTAGATACTATACCATGTATATGTTAACGGTAATGTGTGTAAACCTGGCATTCTATAAAATGCCTAGGCTTTCTATACATTTCCAAAGTAGTTTTATAAAGGTATGAAATACATTAGTTTTGCTGTTTTATTTCATACTTTTTGTAGGAAATTTATAGAATAACCAGTCATTATATACTACCGAGAACAATAGCTAACCTAACCTAAACTAATCTAACCTTACCTAACTACCCTATTCTAAAATAACCTAAACTGACCAACTCAAATCCTAGGAATTAGGTGACCATGCAAGAAAACGGCACCAGATTTACATAGAACTGGATAAAACAAGTGATAACATATTCCAGGAATTAGAAAAGACAAAGAACTTGAAAATAAGTATGAAATACATAAGCAAAACTCGTTTATTTCATACTTTGCCAAAACCACTCTGGCATTATATAGAAAGCCTAGGCATTTTATAGAACGTCTGGATTTCACACAATGCCGTTGATATATAGATTAAAGGAATCTAACCTATGATAATGTAGATAGGAAATAGACTAACTGAAATTTTAAAGAAAATATTTACAGAGCATATGATATATAGGAAAAAAGATATCAGTTAGCTGGTTTGTACTTTTACACAAATTAATATCCTCACACATCAAATACCATAGTACCTAATTCGGTCAGTTAAAATCAACTAAACATAGACATCTGAAAATTTGCTTAGGCCTACATGTAAGTGGAAAAGTGATAGTATGCAAATCATATTATTATATTTATATTTCGATCTAAATCATAACTGCTTTGTGATATTAAAAAAGTATCCAATGATTGTTAATGGTTATTACCTGATGTTTAGTAAAGTATTGGTTAGTTGATTTATTTAATCGAAACTTATCACCACAGAGAAATTAAAACTTTAAATGCAAGTGGATTTTAAAACATCACCTTCTCCAGCAAGGAAACGATGGATTCTTGCAGATAGTTCATAATATAATATGCAAAATTGACTATTAGGAATGGTTTCAAGTTGTTTTACCTACAATAAAAGACTGCGCAAAAATATAACAGTTTAATTAAAAAAATATTATAATCATGTTTAACAAAAAAATAAATAGTACGGAAATCCACAAGGACTTTCTCACTCCAATGTTTAAAATTGGAGATGTTTACTAAAAACTCATAATATATGTGACACGAAATAATTATGCACTAGCAAACCCGAGAAAATGTTGCCTTGTACATAAGTAAAAATTTTTTTTGACTCCTGGTTTAAAATTTTATAATTTTATTTTTAAATAATTAAAGTCCTCATTTTTATATTTGGAACGAAAAATAGATTGATATTGGGTCCACAAGAGTCATCACTTGGTATTAAAATGTTGACTTCCGATTAATATTCTCTACATTTTATTATAGGTTGCACATCTTATGGTTATCACATTGCTATTAATTCATTTATAAATTTTGACCAATGAAAAGTATAGATATTGAATATTAAGTCAAAAAAGATAGAGATAGATTATTGATGTACAAATATTTCCCCTAAGAGTTTAAATGAAAAAGAACATCTAATTTTTTAGAGACTTGCTTATTTACTTACTCTATAGCATTAGAGAATGATTACGTTAAAACTTAAGTAGTATCTCTGTACAACTAAACCACACAAAATTGTATTATTTTATTTGCCAATATCTCAGAAACTATTGCTTTTATAAAAATATATTTCAAATAAATGTTCTTTATTATTAATAGTACTACAATTTTGCAACGATAAGTTATTTAGTATCTCAAATAATTGCGGAGATACTGAAAATTCAACTTCTGTAAGGTACCCTAAAACTTATTTTCATGCGGAAATGAAAATGTTCATATTATGAATAATTTTAATCAAAATCATTAGAGCTGACTTTTAAAAAAATGATTTATTTTCCTTTTCGCTCTTTAATAAGCTAACGTACTCTTAATTTTAGGGTTAAATAAATACACAGACAGATGGCACGGCAAAAACCACTTTTTAGGGTTCGGGGGGTCATGAAACGTTGAAATCCATCAAAATCCCGGGCTAGATTATATTTCTTTACGGTCGCAATACTTTATATTTTCAAAAAGATAAAATATATATATATATATATATTTGCGTATATCTTGAAATTTATTGGTTCTCTAAAATTAGTTTTCATATAAAAGATGTTTATCATAAATAGACCTACATATTTGCAATGATGAAATCCCTAGATACCAAGTTTCAGCCCATTCTGTAAAATAGTTTAGGCTCTATTCCAAGGTACAGATAAACAGACAGATTGACAGATATAAATGCAAAAACCTCTTTTTCAGATTTCAAGGTGTTCATGAAAAGTCGAGCTTTATTAAAATCTTGAGTTAAATTTTTCTGACGATCACAATAAGCACTTTTGAAAAATTTTGAGCTAAAAATATTACTCATCTAAGACTACCTTTAATTGGAGGGATAGGGTGAAAATAATAATTATTTTGTAGCATTCACCTATAAAATCTAGATATAATTTTGAACAAGATATATCCACCCGTTTTGGATCCGTGACCTGGAACAGAGAGACAAACAGAATTATAAAATCCACTTTTTTGGGTTCATTTTCACAACAATTCATCATAATCTCTAGAGTGATTTTTTCACGATCACAATACTTTCTCTTGATATGAGAACGTAATAAAAACCTGTTATAGTTGACCAACTGTTTGAAAAGACAACACAAATGAGTAAATAGGAATTTCAATGAAAATTACATTGGATTTAAGTAAAGTCGGACTCACATTAGCGGGCTAATATTAAAAAGATTAAAATGTGATCCAGACAAACTTCATGATCTCTCCCCACACTTAGAATATATAGGACTAAAGAAGCTGTAGCTATCCATCAACAATATTAGAGGTGACATTGTTTACGAAGTCAATTATTTAAATTGTTTTCTCAATGAATGACGTAGAACTAAAAGCGGTCCACTGTGACGTCGTTATGGCAAACCTAATTAAATCCATAGGGTTGACCTACCCCTTCCGGAACTACCCCAAAACCTTTCAAGGCCCTCCCCTTCCCTCGACCTTTGTGCAATGTGTATTTCAAAACATACGCCTCGTTACTCCTCTCCACCGACAGCCCTGTTGATGTGCGTTAGGTTTCAATACATCCAGGGAACAATATATTTCATTGTTCATTAAAACAAACATTCTTTTTAGGTCAGAGGGGCTTGGCTCCAAGTGTAAAATTACACGTGGAACTTTATAGAGGGACGTGAATTATATCGTAATGACGTAACACTGTACCAACATTGTTTTATCTTTATACTTTATTATATATATATATACATACATTTTTTTTATGAAAGACCTGCAATAGTGACCAAATGTCAAGCTCATCTAGTCGGGTTTGTTGGCTACTTAGAGGTTGGAATTTTAATATTGGCCAAATATAATAAGGGTATTTTTCCCCCTATAAACAACTGCTAGTACATTTCTTCTAAATGTTACCTTCCTCACTTCGATTCGTATTGTCATGTGTTACTACGCGTATTACTATCAGTTCAGGTTGTACACTTATGAACTAATCACATTAATGTGCTAAGGATTTGTGAGGTTTAACTTAGACGATGTGCATCTAAATTTGTGTGGAGGGAGAGTGAAAAACTATTTTGAAAAAAAAACTACCCTCAGTATACCTGACCGATATTCGAACCCAGATCTCCTCATCTGCAGTCTAAACAAATGTGATTGTAGCGCCTTAGACCATGCGGCCACCGAAGCGGGGAAATATTTGTTAAAATATTTATAAAATATGCTTAGCTTGAACGTAGACCATAGCTATCTACAATGTTTGACTGGTTAAAATTCTGAGAGGTTGTTATTTAATTCCAAGTCATTACGATTTATTATACTGTATATTCATTCATGGACTCGTCAATATCAAAATTCTATATAATTTTTTACCCTATAATAGAATGCTTTTTGGTGGTGCTGTCATTAGTCAAGTTAGTTAGCTTATATTGTGCGTATGTATATATACTTATACTTGATTAATTAGAGGCGATCACAGGATTTGATGACCACGCGCCGTCTGCACAATTTGCCTCAACTATGCTCTGTTCTTAGCCATCTCCCTCCAATTTACAACCACACCCAACTCCTTCAGATCTATGCGTACATCTTTCCTCCATCTCTATCTGGGTCACCCCCACGATTACCAGGTATTCCGTCCTTGACAGCCGTTAGACTTCTTTCCAGTGGCATTCTGGCTAATTGCCCATCTTATCCTGTTTGATCTCTGTCTTTATATTATATCCGGTTGCTTCGTCAACTCATGTACTTCCTGATTCCTTCTCCCATATCTGTCTTCTTATAATTATAAATATAAATAATAGTATACCTCACTCCCTCCATTTTCTTATCTTTATCATAGTCTTGACATCTCTCTTTGGATCTCAAGTGGAAATTTTTCATTTATTTCTCATTGGCTTTGAAGTTAATATTTTTACTTGGTGACCAAGTTAGACAGAAAGCATTTAAAAATTATATTTAATTTTATATTAAATTAATAGATAATTTTCGTGTTGGACTAGACTGCCGAAAATGGAGAGATCAGGGTTCGATCCCTGTCGGGTTTACTGAAGGTGTTTTTATAAATGGTTTTCCACTCTCACTATATGAAAATGCGGGTTCAATTCCTTTCAATTAAACCTTTCTAATCCCTAACCCATTATTGCAATAAGTACTTATGCGTATAACGAGAACGGGTAGCTAGACGCGGTGCTATAAAAAAATGACCACTGTTTACGTTGTGTAAGACGTCAATCTCGTACTATTTATGTTACAATTTTAAAAATATGCACCCCAGTCCCTTGACCCATTGCTTAAGATTTTAAATTAAAATCCCTTTAGATAAGATACCAAAGGGAAAACTTTTTTAGTGGCCATCAGATTGAAACGGGTAACGGGATCGATAAACCATGTACTGTGCAAATTTGTTTGGTCGAGGTTCAAATAACAACCATCCCAAATTTCCTTAAAATCATTCTACTCGTATGATATTTATAGTGGAACAAACATCAGGACAGACAGACAAACAACATTACAAAATTTCAAGTTAAAACAGGACATCTCTACCCTCAAATAACTATTTTCATAAGCTTATAATATGTCAAGTCATTTGATCTATATTAGTAACATTTCTAAAAAATATATATGATAATTCCTAAATGATTTTAGCAACGTATAAAATAAATTAGTTTTGCTGTTGTAGTTCATACTTTTCGTAGGAAATTTATAGAATAACAAGTCATTATATATTATTGAGAACAATAGCTAGCCTGACCTAACCTAACCTAACCTAACCTAACCCTACCTTACCTAACCACCCTATTCTAAAATAACCTAGCCTGACCAACTTAATTCCTAGGAATTAGGTGAACCTGCAATAAAACGGCACAAGACTTACATAGAACTGGATAAAAGAATTGATAACATATTCCGGGACTTCAAAAAGACACAAAAAAAATTGAAATAAGTATGAAATACAACAGAAAAACTCTTTTATTTCATAATTTACCAAAACCATTCTGACATTATATAGATAACCTAGGCATTTTATAGAAAGCCTGGATTTCACACATTTCCGGTGACATGTATACCAATAAAGTAAAAAATATTTTTATTTGAACCCTATATTGATCCTAGTTTGGGTTATTTGCATTCAATTGAACTTATGAAGTAGGCATTAAGAGCACGGATTT
Organism: Timema bartmani; assembly: GCA_902151455.1. Taxonomy (NCBI): domain Eukaryota; kingdom Metazoa; phylum Arthropoda; class Insecta; order Phasmatodea; family Timematidae; genus Timema; species Timema bartmani. The sequence continues at coordinate 437,531 of CABFWB010000158.1, read as the reverse complement.
TAAAATAAAGGAAACCACAGTTCCTTTAAGTGGGAACATATTTAGGAAAAAATACCCCCAGCCTTCTCGTTTTTTGATAAACCAGTCCACATAAGCTTGATAACTTATTCCATGCATGTGCCAAACAATGAGGGTTGTAGTGTGATTTTTAATAAAAATGACAATCGAATTTGATTTTTACAGAGAGAAAAAACAACCAACATATTACTGGTCAAATGACCTTATTGCCTTTGCATCTATTTGTAGATCTATTATAAATCTTCTAGTCTAGTCTACCATCTGTGTATTTATTCAAACATAAGGTTATTAACATAAGAATACGGGACCTAATTTGGTATTCAGCTGCTACGAGGATTATTTCTTAGAGACAATCCCTGAGCTCTGATAGCACCAGATCAACATGGTTAAACGGCGTAGCCTTCTTGGTTGATTTAGCTTGAGAGTGTGTTAGGGAAAGGGGCAAGGACGGGGGGTTGAAACTTAAGCTGGAGATGTAAAGAACGCGTGAAAAGGCCAGTGTTTCTTTTGCAGTTTTATATAAAAACTTTTTTTGGCAAAGATAAATAAAAAATTGTTCCATTAGAAATATAGTATAATTTTCTTCAAGTGGTGATGTTAACAACTGTTGAATATCTGTCATGAGCATAGTGCTATAAGATGAGAAACTTTTTATATGAAGAGAAAAAGTATTAATTAAATTCCAGGACACCTTTGACAGATATTCAACAAATTGTTGATATCACCATAAGCATGAAATTAAATTCTATATTTTCTAGTGAATCAATATTATATTTATTTTGTCCAAAATATATTTTGCTCTAAACAACTGCAAAAATCATCCACCTTGTCTTTTTCTCATTTCACTCTCACATATCGAGAGAAGGTGTACCTTAACTGCTAATTATGGGATGATTAATTAATAGGATGTTGGTGTTCATTAGGTGAGAATATTGTCTTTTATTTCTATACAAGTGCAAACTGCGGCGGAGAATACTATCTATAAAGGCATGAGTCTCGTCAAATTATTTATTTTATCACCGCGTTTTAGTACCCATTAGGCATATACGTTTATGTACTAATTACAATAATGGTTTTAGGTATTAAGAAGGTCGTTTTTAGAGGAAGTCTACTCGCGTTTGCGTGGTGGGAGAGTGAAAAACAATTTTGGAAGAACCACCCTTAGTACACCCGACCGAGATTCAAACCTCGATCAACGTGTCATTGATAGTCTGATTTACTGCAAGAGTATCGCGTAAGACCATGTCACCACCTCGTCTACTATTGCTTTCACTTGACGTAGACTTCTATGTTCTAATCCCAGATGAATTTTCCTCATTTCACCTTCACGCAAGTATGATTCCAACACTTATCAATTCTATACCCAACAAACCAATTGTAAAAATGTTAGGCCTGACGTATGATAAGAGGTTTAGCTTAGCATGTGTTGAAGAAAACTTACAATATAATTAATGACTTAGAATGTTTAGGGGAATATGAGTATATTGATAGTTTAATGAAGAGTCTAAGTTTTTGGTATTAGTACCCCGTGAGGTACGAGATTAAAATATATCTATGGTGGTGTTTTTAAACTAACTTAAAGTTATAGTTACAAAAGTGTGATCCATAAACCACATGACATACTAGTTTCTACCCCCTAAACACCCTTTCCGTGCAACACCAAGCAGACACTTAACCCTACCCCCATCCGTTACAAGCTGTTTTACATAACTTTTCACATCAAAAGTTAATGTCATTATATCTTAGGGAAACTTTTGGTACAGAGTAAAAGTGACTCGGATCAATTACAGTTTAGAATAGGAAGTTAGCTATAAGTCTGATTACCAATGGAAAGAACATTATCAATATTATTTTTTCAACATTACGATTCAAGGATAGTATCTGGCTAAGGAAACAAGTTATGTATCCATCCTCAAAGTAATTACTACTGTGAAAGTGAGAGAAACTGAGCAAACTCCGCAGTTAGAAGGATCAATACTAAAAATCGAAATAATGGTCAGCCCCCAAAATATTACTTCTCGATCCACCACAGACTCACTTTGAAAATTATTACTACTATTTGCAAGGGAGAAAATAACCCGCCTCAATAGTAATGAGGGTGCAAGATAAAACTTGAAATGTCAAACATCCTAAATAATATTTCCTGATCCGCCACTGATCAATGCTCTTCTTATGGGAGAAAGGGACCCACCTCCACAGTTAATAGAAACAATGTGTAAGAAAGTGACCCAACCTCGCAATGTGGAGGACCAATGTTATTCTTATGG
>CABFWB010000158.1:408222-433338 GCA_902151455.1 Timema bartmani | reverse complement strand
AGGGCCAGTTTCATAGTCAGACTTAGTGAGCCTAAAGTGCGAGTCGATACTAAATACAGGACGACACCTACCTAGACCAAAATGGAATGGGCCAGTTTCATATGCGAAACTGGTCCATTCCATTTTGGTCTAGGTAGGTGTCGTCCTGTATTTAGTATCGACTCGCACTTTAGGCTCACTAAGTCTGACTATGAAACTGGCCCTAAGAGTCTTTATTATACTAACACTGTCTTGTGATGAATACAGGGTATGTAGCTCACCATTATTTAACCTCCTCTACTCCCCAATAAACTCTGCTTCTAAATAAACTTGAATGTAACTAGGAAGTAGGATTTTTATGCATTCAAAGTTTTTTTGAATAACACGTGGGTTACTTGTGGTATGTTTTTACACATTAAAGCGCAGGCAACAATATCAATCTTGAAAACAACTCGTCTAGAGCGACAGTATCGCATCAAACTAGATTTATGTTGACGGTAAGGTAAAGGCTTTCATCTCATTGGGACATAGATAGGGTGTTTTTTTTCCTTACTAAATGGTTTCTCGTTTTACCTCTACACAAATGTATGTACATTTCCTGTATTTTCAACTTACCTGATCCAAATATTTAAATTAAACCCTCATGATAATATGGCATAGTTTCTAGCACTTATTTACCTTCAGCTGGCAAAACAAACATGACGATTTTAGCCCGTATACCCATCGATGTATTAATTTCTATATTAATAAAAGTTAATTTACACATTAGGATTAAGCTACTTCAGTGATAGCATGGTCTAAGGCGTCACCATTGCATTAAAATATATTTCCTGTTATTAATTCGAATAACGTTCCGTTTAACTAAAGGTGAAATTTTTCTACATATTTTTCAACTATTCCTCCAGGCAAATGTGAATACATTTCCTCTAAATTTATTTTCGCTTCATTCTTAACCCAGTTGTGTAAATATGCTTGTAGCCAGTATGAATGGTACAACTTTTTCCAAACAAATCATAACCTAAATTTAGCTGGAGCAGCTTCCAAAAGTAAAATAGATTCGTAAATATTGATTTTATTTTTCAAATATTTAAAATATAATTTTTAAAAAGAAAAAAAAAACATTGTAGCAATTAGATAAATACCATCTCTAATAGCTATTTTGCTTGTCAAGCACATAAATAATGTTTAAAATATCAAACATGTCAATGATAATAACAAAGTATTTAAAATTGAGGTACGAAAAAAAAGACCAAACGAAACATGTCAGTAACGGATATTTGAATTCCACTATATATATATATATACATGGTTTGATTACGGATACCTTAGTATGCAACAGGTAGCAAATACTGGCCTTCCATCCACCGTTGGCTCGCCATCGATTTCCTGGAAAGGAGGGGGGGGAGGGGAATATAGTGCAATCAATATTTTTTATTTCAACATGGCAGTAACAGCCAGCGATAAAAATCTTCATGAATATACAACTTTTAGCGGAAATGACTTCTCTTGCACGAACATACATGGAAAACCTTACACCAACACATATTTTTAAAAAAAATATTGTTTTGATCTGCAATACAGGTGTTCAGACATTACTTGGGAGTGAATTTATCCCTGCTCAACAAGTAAAAATAGTATTTTGATCATTGATGTAAATTCACTAAGTGAATGTACTTATAGAAAAAAAAAAATTTATGCTTGTGTGTATGTATATGGATAATTAGTATAATAAACAAATTAAGGATTTGAAAGTATTTACTTCTCTTTAAAAAAATATCGTTTGATATCATATTTTGCGAAATCTAAGCTCTATTTCTATTACTTTAGTCATAGAAAATTCGAAAGCAATTTGGATTGGCTTATTTAACTCTGACTTAAAATATGATTGGAGAATCACCCTTAAAACGAGATGATTCCTATATAGCTCAGTGGTTAAAGCATTTGAGTATTAAATTAATTTCCTTGGTTCAATTCTCTGGGCCAGGTGTTATTTTCCATTCAAAGAATATGATGTTTAGATGCAACTATAGCTTTAATTAGCACACACAATAGCTTAAGTATTGAATTATATTGAAATTGTTTTTAATAGTTATAGATGCTGCGTTTAACACCATAGTTGACACGCTTCCTTTCTCGAATAGTCCAAGGCGTAACTTCTACAAATAGACCAGACTGCAGGTGACTAGGTGATCGGGGTTTAAATTCCCATCACGTGTATTAAGGGAGTTCCTCCTAAATAGTTTTAAACTCTACTTTCAAACAAATAGGGTACACATTTTCTGAATTAAATTTTCCTGATCCCTAACATATTAAAGTAATTTATATAATACTAGCGGACCCGACAGACGTTGTCCTGCCCAAACGTTGGCTTTACGTTTGAGTGGCATAATTGATTTCGATAATAAAACAAATACTATGTGATCATCACAATTACAAATTCACAATGAACTCCAATTAGTGAGTTAAAAATTTTACAAATTCAGTCTTTGTCTTCAGAAGGTTTTAACGGTCAATTATTGATGAACTTATAATTTTTTTAACGGTCAATTATTAATATTATATTCATTATTATAAATATTGGGGGGTGGTGGTGGTGGGGGGTGAAATTTTGAGGTTACATATTCTGATATGCAAAATTTTTTTTAAAATCCCTAAAATATTTTTAAAAATTCCTAAAACCCGTTTGCAGCGCCACCTACCGGGTCCAATTGTGAATCTAAACCATCCACGGACCCACTCAAACACACACAAAAATTTTCATCAAAATCGGTCCAGCCGTTTAGGAGGAGTTCAGTGACATACACACGTACAGAAGAATTATATATATTAAGATTTATTTTATCAGCACGTCTTACTAACTGTTAAGGTTATTTGCATTTGATATATTTACTCTAGTGGGGAAGGGATGGGAAAGGACAAGTTTTAGAGTTAATCAACCATCGTTTGCATGGGAGGAGAATGGGAGATCAAGTTAAAGCTCCCTCAGTACATCCAACCCGGATTTCAACCCCGGATTACCCCATCTTCAGTAGGCCAATCAAACACAAGAGTGACGCCTTAAAAAAATTCGGCCACCGAGGCGGGTAAAAAACACAGTTGTGATTGGCTTAATATAAGGGTAAGGGTTGATTAGGTAGCTTGGAAAATTTTCACCCAAATCAGTGATAATTCACGTGTGATAAACCATCTCCTTCATTGCACTCGGCCAGGGCTTGAATATCGATCTCCTCATCAGCAGAAATTCCGCAATTTGCGAGGTAGACGTCATACACCGTGGGGATTTGAAATTATTGATCAATTTCCTTATTAAACGTAAATTGTACTAAAATATGATTTTAGCAAGTGGTGAATTTAAATTCTGAAGGTGTTAATTTAATATAGAACTTTCTCAAAACGAAAGAGTTCTCTATTAAATTTATGTTCTGGAAAAAAGTATTAAACTACATTCTTAAAAGGATATTTTAGTCTCATTTAGCAACGTGTTAAAGAAAAACCCACCTTGAATATAAAACGAGTAAGTTAATAGTATTTTTCTCAAACAAGTAGACTAAAATATTTATGAAATAAATAATTTAATGGTATACGTTTTAGTATACAATACAGGGATATTGATAAAGTGAGAACAGCAGCCTATACTATGAGTTCAAACCCAGACACATAATATTTTAAGATATAGAAAAAAATAAGATATATCTTATTTCCTTATATGGAATTTTGTTGAAATAAGCTACATCAAATTTATAATTGATTAATTTTAGGTTATTCACTTTTAACGTTGCAACTTTGAAAATATAATTTAAAAATAGCTACCAGCAAGTGATCCGAGAATCCAATATCATCAGCGATATTTTCGTAGTTCAGTTGGGAAAATATTTGAGGAAGAAGAACCTTAAAATTAATTGATATTCCAAACTTCCTCACCATTCTTAAACAAAATCTTTACAATAGTTTTAACAGGTTAACCCTAAATGAAGTTTTCCTGGAAAAAATTTCAATTAGGTGTATTATCAATATGTTCAATAGGTTTATACATTCAAGGGTTCTTTGTGTCTCATAATCTTAGAGCCATATTTTTCTAAAGAAAAAAAAACTCCTATTTAAAACACTCAAAAGCAATACCATTCAATTTTAAGACCATATTATTCCCAGTACTAATTTTATTTTATTAATCAGATGAAAAAAGAAAAGGCCAGTTATATTTCTTCTAGTTCATTTTTTGTTTTAATTTTAGTATTGTTATATTGCCCATAATAGATTATTTTAAGATAAAAATATTGAAACATAAAAATTATACTCTCTATGTAATAAATTTGTTTCTGGTGCTCATTATTCGATCATTTAGGTGTTCATAAAGCAAAATAAAAAAGTAATTATGCTATGATTACGAATGTTTGCGAAAGATTGAATAGAATGTTCTTCTTTAATGTGTTAGGTGACTTAGGCCCACATGTTTGAAGTTTAATATGACAAAAATATTTTTTTAGACAAACTAAATCAAATAAATTTGGTAAATACATTTATATTATATTAATTTAGATACATTTTAATTTTCCTTTTTAAAGTGCCAAGTTTAACTATCCGTTCGTGTTATACGCCCATGTACTAATTACTTTATTTTGTAGACTGTAAAGGATGAAGGAAGTTGAATTTTGAGGAAGTGCGCTCAAATTTGCTAAGGGTGAGTCTAAAACCATTTAAGAAAAGCATGATCAGTACACAAGATTGGTATTTAGTCCCAATCTCCCCGTCATCAGTAGTTTAGTTTATTGCATGAATAACGCCTTAGTCCATGCGGGTAGAGAGATGGGTAGCTTAAATCTTAACAGTTGTTGAACATGTGTCATATAAATAATTACATTTGAACAGAAACGCTTTAAATGGACATAAAAGTATTGGTTAAATGAGGCAACACCTATGACATAATTATATTAAGAAACTGTTGAGATTATAATGTGCAGAAAATTGAACTAAATCCATCTAATAATGCGATATTTGACTAAATTTGGCAAATGAATATTTTTTCCACTAAACGTGAAAATATAATTTTTTAACACCTGTTTCCTTAATCTAACCTTATTAATTATTAATATTTATCACAGAATATAATAAGAAAACAAACATAGTTTATAAACATATTAATTTTCAACGCTTTATGTTTTCGTGAATTTACCAAAAAATCCACAAGTATACTTAGAACAAGGACAGATTGGAAAGAATGGTAGAGAAGATTTGTGTTCACACCTGACAAATCTTTTCGTTTTAATCCTAGTGTTTCAAGGTGAATGATATTCATTCCAAACACATGACTTTACAACTTACGATCAATTTTGCAATCGTAAACTACTTGTACAAAAATACCCCTTTAAAAAATGAGTGACCGTACAAATAATCTAGGACAGCCGTGATTTCATAAAACTCTTAGGATTTTGGTAGGAAGGAATTTTTTTAAATATGAACTAATATTTTACAATCAACATTAATAACATTTTACTCTATTTTAATTGTTATTTTATTTTTATTTATCTCCTTCTCCTAAATTCAACAACCAGAAGGTTGGTTTGATGCGCTTTCTATCCATCCGGAGCTGGGAATGACCTCAACCCTTCGGCTGGTTAGTGCTGCCTGCACCATCTGGTAAAAACTCCATATACTGGAAGAGCTTGGAAAGTATAGTGATTTTCCACCAATTTCCTCAGTGAATTTCTATGATTGAGCGCGAAAAGGCGTACCAATTTTGCCGAGAGAGTTATTTTCACACACCTTCCATGGTTCTTTTACAAGCCATAATCGGAATTTAACCAAAGATATGGATATTTATCACTCAAGAAAAATACATGAACATCAGCTGGGTTTGAACCCATAAACATCGGGTCCTGAGGCGATAACATTACCCCAAGTCCACCGAGGTTGACCCTGTTATTTTATAGGTAACGATAATATTTATCAAAAGAGACGGCTAAAGATCACATGGCTTAAAGTATGAACAACGTTAAGGTATATCTACTAGCCTTTTTNAAATCTTACGAGTTTATAGAAAGAGAGAGAAAGTCTGTGCGGTGTGCCGTACCATTTATTTGTTTTAAGATAAGGTTCTTTATAAGTAAATTAGAATTAGTAAAGTAAAGCCTTCGGGCATGGTAAAGCCACATATTATAGCTATGGGGCTGTTTAATTTCACACAGCTTGTTATTACCAGTCTGGGATACTCACATTTATCTACACTAAAGTGATAAGGAAGAAAAAGATGGAAGTAAAAGGAAACTTAGCCACATTAGCGTGGAAGGAAAGCTGTAAAACATTTAGAAAATAAATGGTACCGTTCACCGCACAGTCTTTCTCTATCTTTAATCTTAAAATAGAGACATTTACTAACAAATCGTAAAATTTGTGGAAAGAAGGTATATACAATGTTGCTGAAACACATTCATCAAAGAGCATATATATAATAATACATACTGTTACAAAAACTTTGAGATAAGAGGAGCATCTCCATACACCAACGAGCATAACAATCAAATACATTATACTAATTTTTCCATTAAAAATGTATGTTTGCTTACAGCTCAGAAACTCTTGGCTTTATGAAAATATATTCCAGAGTAAAACATTTTTATTCTAACAGTTTTCAACTATACAAATCATAAGTCATCACGGAGCTCAAGTTATTTTTTGAGATACAATTAAAATTGGAAATTTCTGCTTATTTAGAGTGCCATTGGAGTCATTTTCATAAGAAAACGAGAGCTACCATTTTGTTTATAATGCTAAATAATGCCTGGATACAAAATTTAATAAAAATCGTTTAAGTGTATTTTCATAAAATTCAACTTTTTATCTTTTTTCACCTTTAGTAAACTAGCGTTAATTTTTGGGATTGATATCTAGTTCCAAAAGCCCTTCAAGGTGGCCTTACGAAAACATTTGATACCAAGCTTTAGCCCAATCAGTAAAATTGTTACGGCTTTAGTCAGAGATATAGACAGATGGCAAAGCAAAACAACACATTTAGGTTTCAAGGGGTCGACATTTATCAAAATCTCGAACTAGATTTCTTGTACGATCTCATTACTTCCTTTTCTCTATTCGAGAGGTCAAGACATCAACATCTCAATTAGCGGTGAAACAAACTAGAACAACTTGACAACAAGCCACATGATCAAACGTTTTATTAATATCTATTATATCAACTACACAGTCTGAATTAAATGTTTTTATTATATCGCTTGACATGGTGGACATGTGGACAAAGAGGTATGTCTAGTCATGTTTGCGAGATTAGGGATAAAATTCAAAATTGGTGTTTGTGGTGGAATTTTAAAGCAGCTTTCAATTCTTTTTCCATAAAAATTCGGTATATTTATTTTAAACAATATCTTTCTCGTATACTACCTCATTTAATATAAACACACAGGTTGCAAATCATTATAATTACGGGAATGTCCATATGTAGGAGACCACAAGTTCGGTTCATGTGTCCAGGTGTCATTTTTCAACTCATTTAAATTAATTTAAGTTTGGCCTACCTCATTGTTGTGTTTAAATGCGAATAGTCCATGCGGTTAGTAAGAAACAGTGAAAAGAAATGGATTACTTGGATTAATTAATTTAAAAACATAATTTTAAAATTCAAATAATTTTGCATTTCTTATATATTTATAAATATGCACAACCATACTTAAAAAAGCAATACTGAACAAAACGCACCTCATCTCACCGAAAAAAGATTGAGTTATATAAGGGCTGGATTAGGTTCTGTCGTATAATGTAAACATCGGGAAATACCCACCCCAACCAGAGGGTGCGGTATTGGCGTGTAATCAATTCCAAAACAAGCCCCGTAATACGATGGTAATGTTTCTACGAGGTTGATAATATTGGAAGCACGATTATTTTACTCCCCGATAATGTTTCAGTTGTGTTCCGTTTTACGATCGATTTTGAAAGGGTAGAATTAAAAAGCCCTTTGGCATTTGTCTTTTAAAACTGTGTACACAGTGTTTGAAGTTTATAGAGACGGTTGAAAGAGATGTGTATTGTTAAACATATCCCATTTCAAAAGCGTTAAGGGGTAACTTTGTAAATAAAAGTTGAATTTTCTTCTTGAACGTTCTGTCGATAAAGGTTGATGACATTCCAAAGTAGGTCTACTTTTTTTTGTTCTCATAAAATACTGGTATGCTCTTGATGAAAAATGAATAGAGGAATAAGTGAACTACCAGTCAATTTCATGAATATTAGATTAATATGTTAATGAATCTGCGTTTCAAATTTCTCATTAAAGTACAGTTTTAGTCACACACACAGATATATATATATATATCTGTGTGTGTGACCTTACCATCCTAACAGTTTAAGAACCACAAGTGGGTAGGTGACACTTGCAATATAATTTTAGTTTGTAAACAAATAACAAATATAGATATTTATTTAATTATTACCATTGAGTAATATTTGTTAAATAACAAATTTTTAATGAGTTCCACCGAAAACCGGATTAAATAAGAAAAATATTATATATTATGAAACTTGAAATAATGTGTAAGATTAATAATTAATCACAATTACTTTTAATTGGATAATCTAAATTTCTTTTTCTAAGACAGTACATTATATTAGCGCACTATTTAACACTAGGAAATAATATTAAAGTAACATAAAATTTTACCAAATATAAATATTTTGCCCGTATGGAGAACCTAAATATTGAATCTTAACTCCTTATTCTCATAAGTTTGGTCAATAAACACAGCCATTGATGATAATATTTAAAAATTTTAACATATTTTTAACTTTTGTAATATGTAGGGCTGATTAGATAGTCAATAATCTATAGAACCATATATATTTACAAATGCTTTATGTTTTGCTGTCAAATAATAGCTAAATTAAAAGGAGGTAACATTATTTCCTCCATTTATTAGGCTAGTAGACGAATCAGGATGGTAAAACTAAATTATTTTACACCCACCACTGTAGGCCCTTTAGGTCATATTTTCTGAGCAGCGAAATCAATTCGAATCATGTCAATATTTGATTAAAGTATTTCATTGAGTAAAGGTAAACTGTTTTTAATTCCTTCTGCTCACTAATTCAGGTGCATTTTCTTTGATTTATAAATTTGTATTCCATAATCCTTAAGTGAAGATAATGCGCATGGCGTGTTATCAAAATGGGACATGGAGCATATAAACCAAATGGGTATAACTATTAGATCCCCCATATTATTTTGTCATTATTTAGAACCCCGTCTTACTACCCGTTCAGTTTATACTCTTATAAACTAATCAATGTAGCAATAGTAGGGATTAGGAAGGCTATATTTGGAAGAATTATACCCACATTTGCTTGGAGGTAGAATGGAAAATCGTTTTGGAAGATCCACACTCAGTACACCTGTTCTAGATCTGAACTTGAATCTCCCCATCATCGGTAGTCTAGTCTACTGCAAGAGTAGTGCCTTAGTCCATGTGGCCACCGAAGAAGTTTTAGTCATATTAATCTTTGATTTAAAAAATACATAAATGCCCTAGTTGATCATGTATTTAAATAAATTATATCCATCTTTTAAGCAAATGAGTCTAGCTAAATTATACTACATTTAAATATTAAGTATATTTTAAGTTTATGTTTCAGATATATATGTGTAATAATATAGCTGAACTTATATTGTTCTTAAAACTATTATCAATCCGCATCACATACACGGATGACAGATCCAACTTTTACTGTAACCGGACATTAATTGGGGTTCAGACAATGCTCGACATGGGGTATCAATATATAAACCTCACTTCTATCATTTATTTTATCTCACTCACCCGTATTATATAATATATTTCCAATCTCTCAGAACGAGTTCGAGTGGTTTCTCCTTGTCCCAATACTTGACCCTTGAAACTGGTGACCCTTAATGTTGAGTGTCCTCTCTCAAATCCTGCACAGGACCTTCTGTTCTGAAACTTCACCAGATATCTCTGAGACTCACTCAGGCTGGTGCAGTTTGTGATGACTATAAATGAAAATTTTGAATCCGGAAAATTTTCTGCAGTGGCGTCTTGCGGTTGAGGGTTAAATTCTAGAGGTGGAACCTAGAGTCTATTATACCTCAAAATATATTGTGTTAAGAGATGAGTGGATTATAAGAAGGGGTTACAGGGATTGGGTAGATGTAGCGGTAGATAAGAAGCACGGAGGTTAGGAGGGGAAACAAATGTCGCACCAAAGTTAAAATTAATTTAACTAACTTAATGATGATCAAATTAATTATGTATGATTTATGAAAATAATGGCTTTACAAGGGTTGCATTCATTTGTTTCTTTACTACTTTTTTTTTAGCACCACGTCTTACTACCCGTTAAGGTTTTACGCCTATGTACTAATTACGCTATTGTGTTAGGTAGAAAAAAAATCATTGAAAGCAACCGAAAGAACCTGCAGCCAATTATAAGAAGGACTTGTTTTTAGGTTAAGTTAGCACTAAGCAATTTTATAAATCCTTAGGTTAAGTTAGTTGTAAGTCCATAGGTGGTGATACTGTGGGTAGTAAGTGGAGCGAAATCTCTGTTAGGGCGCCTCCCCAGGCGGCGTGGAGGGGAATGTCCATCCCCACTGGGGCTCTCGCCGATCTGGGGACTATTAGATCCAGAACGCGGTGGGACACCCAACGGGGTAGAATACCGGGGGCGTAATATACCCGCGGGGTACCAAATAGTAGGTTAGGTATAGGAAAGAAGGAAAAATAGGACTTCTAGATTTAAGTGTATATTTTAAATTTATTATTGTATTTAAAAAAGAACGTAGCTTAAAGATGCAATGTAAATTCAAGATGTAAATCTAGATATCGATCTACATGTTAGGAATTGGGATAAATAATGTAAATAAATAAATAAATATTGTGTTAGATATGAGTAAGGTTGAATATAGAGGAATTTCATTCATGAAAATAGAAAACAATTTAGGAAAAACTACCCTAATTATAATCGACCGGGATCGAACACTGATCTTTCTGTCATTGGCAGTCTAGTTTACCGCAAGAGCAGCGCGTTATACCGTGAGGCCACCGAAGCTCATTTTATGATGTTTCTTGTGTTACCAACCTTAGGAGAAATTAATTTTAAATATAAATGTTGACATTTGGGATATCTATATCTTTATTACATTAGTTCAATTAAATCAGTTGAAACTAATTTACAGAAATAATAATTGCAAATTTTCCTATTTGGAAAATTTTCAGGAAAAATATGGGGACAATTTTCCTTCTCACATCTTTAGTAATGAAGACACTACGGCAACGTCGTAGGGTTGTGGTAACTGACAGATAATAGAAGATTTTTGATCATTTAGCACCGCGTATTACTACCTGTTCGGGCTATACACTTACGTACTAATTATGATTGTGGCTAAGGAATGAGTAAGAATGAATTTAAAGGAAATTTACCCGCATTTGCGTGGAGAGAGATAAAGGGAAAAACTATTTTATAAAAACTATATTTAATACATACGATTGGGACTTGTGCCCCGATCTGCCAGACATCTGTGGTTTATTCTATTGTGAGAGTTACACCTTAGAGTAAACTGTGCAAACACCAAAGTTGGTCCTACAAAGTTATTATTATTATTATTATTATTATTATTATTATTAGCACCACGTCTTACTACCCGTTCGGGTTGTACACACTTACGCTAATGTGTAATGGTAGGGTGATTGTGACACGAAATGGAGGACCTACAGTTTAACGTGGAATCCGAACCACGGTGGAGGCCTGGCATTACAACACATTCACAAGTTGTGATTAATACACGTCTTGTCAGAGGTGAAGGAAGGGTTTGGTAATCAGATAAATCTGTGCCGGGACCGATGATTGAACCCCAGACCCCCAGCACATAAGTCTGACACCTTACCCCTAGACCACCAGGTCACCTACTAAGTTACTAGATCCCAACGAAACTCCGGGCAAAGACAAGACGTTATTCCATTTGTCGTCGTGGTAACTTCAGTCAGACTCTAACTTGGAAAGATGCGCAGCAAGATCACTCATAACTAAGCTTTCAGCCGTCCACAAACCAATAATACTATATGCCTGTGTATTCGTGGTATCTAACAGTAAATCACTCATAACTAAGCTTTCAGCCGTCTACAAACCAATAATATTACATGCCTGTGTATTCGTGGTATCTAACAGTAAAACCATACACAAAGACACTTATAACCAATGTGCAAATATTTATAACCAATGTACAGACACGTCTTATAATCAATGTACTCCTTCAAGAGCAAAGCTGACCTAAGACTATTTCACTTCTCCTTTTCGCGTAACAATAACACCACCAGTACATAAACAAATTGATAGCCTCCTAGATAGCTGCATGCTAAGGGAGATAAACAGAAATAGATACCAAACACTCAACCTATTGCGATATCTCCGCCTTCCGGGACTATTCCCTCTTTCTGCTACTTTGAGTTTGTCAACACTTCACCTAAAATATATATTTTTTTAGCATAGTGTCTTACTACCCATTCGGGTTACACGTTTATTTACTAATTATGCTAATTGTTTTAAGGATAAGGAAGGTTATAATTTTTAGGAAGTGTACGCAAAGTTTCGTGGGGGGGTAGTGGATTAGCCATGTTGGAAAAACAACCCCCAGCACACTCGACCGAGACTTGAACTTCAATCTCTCCAAAATTGGCAATTTAGTCTACTGCGAGAGTAGCGTTCTAGACCATGCGGCTTTCAAGGTGGGTAAGAGCCGATTGACAACCTTCAAACCACTAAGGCTTTAATTAGAATACCAACTATTAATAGAAACCAACTAGACCTGCATGAATGGCTACCCCAGCAAATCACACAGTTCAACTGATTACTCATCCCAAACTGTAAGCAAATTACCGTTTATAGTTTAAATAATTAAGGCCAATCATCGTTTTATAGATCATATAAATGCATAATGTAAAAAACCACTAATCACCTTGTACCATCCACATAATCTTAAAGGTAACGATAGCGATAACAATTGTTCCTCTTCAACATCAGCAACAACAAGTGGAACTTTTTTTCTCGTTAAAAACATGTTTATACTGCTGAGGACGGGGAGATTGAGGTTCGAATCTTGGTCACGTGAACTTGGGGTGGTTTTTCCTAAATGGTTTTCCATTCTCCCTCCACGAAAATGCGGGTTCACTTCCTCTAAATTCAACCTTCCCAATTCATAATCCATTAGCTTAATTAGTACTTTAGCGTATAGCCCAAACGGGTAGTATGACGCGTTGCTAAAAAAAAGTATTTTAAATATCTTAAATGTTCAATAAATGGTTCAAAATTTACTTAAACCAGATTTCTTTGATCCCCCAATTATAAAGATATTTCTTAAAACCGTACGGCTGCATATGATGAACTAATCCATAATCTACCAGTCGTCACCTGTAGTTAGAAAATTCCTGCTTGATTTATCTTATCTTAGTATCTCCATCCACAGACAGGCCCTAGTGGTGCTAAATATTAGACTCAGATTTGACCTCTTTTGAATGAACTGAAGGCTACTAAAGGTATATTTGCAATCTAAATCTAATATACTCTTATATCTTTAGAAGGGAATTCTTGATAGTAACCTTAATCTTAAGCTACTAAGAAGGATCAGTAGGACACGTAAGAACATTTATAAGTAAATCAAGTTTATTTTAAAATCCTATTTTGACGTTTGGAACTAAATTATAAAAATATATAAAATGTTTTCATAGGAGAGGAGGTTATTAAAATATAAATTGTATTAATAAAATTTTCATTCACTTTATTGAACTACTAGCAAAACTTAATATTTATCAACCCAGAAATTGATTTTAATATTGATTCACCTACAAGAAAATCAACAACTAAGAACTATGTTATTTTAGGCGTCAAAACGGGGGTGTATATCGATAGAGGTGTTATAAACCGTTTTTCCACGACATATCTTTTGTCGTCTCCAGAAACCTGCCTGGAGCCAACATACGAGAACAAGGACTCTGCTATGATTTAATCTTCCAGCCGGGGCTTACTGCAGTTTTTACTACCTACACCCCCTACCCCTTTTAACCCCCTTTTCACTCTATATACCCTTTCCTCTTTGTGATCCTCACATCGCAATCCTCTTCAATGCACGGGTACTCTCTGCTTCCCCCTCTTTCCACCCTTTTTCACCACCGTTTTCTTTATGGGAAACTTTCGAATTACACCAAAACATCGAGAAAATACTTTGTGGGGAAAGATTATTGTCTTACCTCCTTGCATGTGAAGTGACTTTGCCCTTTAGCAAGATGTTTATGGGAGTACCTCTTCTACTTTCTGTTTTCCTAAGAGTACACAGTGGAGATAGTATTACATTTTATTATGATTACTTTGCTTGTTATTTGAACGAATGTGATTTTTAGTATGATATTTTTACTGTCAAAAGGTGAATTCATAATGTTTGGGAAGTCTACGTGTTTATATGTGCCCCGTTTAATAAAAAGAGATACAACATATTTTTTTAAATCTATCCTGTGTTGTCAAAACTTGTGCTTATTGTATTATGAAATTTTAACAAGAAGAATCTTTATCTGATTGCTACTAATTGTATTTAATATTTTTAGGTATTAATACGTCAGGACTCAGGTCATGCTAACTTAATCTGTCACTTATATATATTAGCACCACGTACTACTACTGTTCAGGTTATACGCGAATGTGTACTTACTAAGCTGTGTTAGAGATGATGAAGATTGAATTTAGAGGAAGTGTACCCTCTTTTGAGTGAAGGAAGAGTGGAAACATAAGAAATAAACCTCAGTACACCCAACCAGGATACTAACTCCGATCTTCCTGTCATCGTAAGTCTAGTCCAACATGAGAGTAATGCCTTAAACCATGTGGCCCCCGAAACAGGTTTTATATATTATATTGCTAATAGTTTTAAAAATAACACCAATAATTTAGTAAAATGTGATAGAATTTAGCGTAAGTAAAAGTTTTTAACTATTTAAAATAACTTCCTTTGAAAATTGTACTGCCTTAATGTTCTCCTGATAAATATCTTTTTTAGTTCTCTACATATGGGTAATTTTTTAGTACACAATTTTGCAGATATATTTTTAACGACAAACTAATGGATCTTTTTAATAAAATTACTAGGTAAGTACCCACTGTGAACTTACAACAGTGGTCACATGGTATAAGGAACTAAGCTCACAACAGACCGTATTGCTGGTTGACAAAGAGGTCAAGGTTTCAAAACTCAGCTGGCTGAACTGGATGTGGTTTTCAAAATTTGATTTATGATTGGGATTTACCCACTCTCTCGGTGCTAATGCAAATTCACTCCTCTAAAGTAATTTCATCACTCCTAATACCTATACTACGTGATTATCCCTAGTGCTAAACACTATAATAAAGCTATTTAGCCTATTCATTATTAGGTAAACTTATTTGTTAGGGTTCTTGGGTTGCATCCCAGCCTGTTAAAAAAAATGTATCTAAGATATAATGAAGATTTTATTTATTTTTATGGTTGTACAATAAGATGCTGTATTTATCTTAGATTTAAGTTAATTTGTAAGTCTTGTTCTGATATTTTTTTTCCCGTAATTTTGAGAATAAATCATGGGTGAAAAATGTACAACTTACATCCACACATTTACTGATTTAATTTATTTTTAGCTAAGTGGCTTACTAACCAATCCGGACATTCACATATATACTTATGGTGTTAATGTGTTAAGTATGGTGAAGGTATAATTTATAGAAAGTGTATTCGCATTATAGTAAGGGGAGGGTGGAAAAAACTTGAGTAAAAACCAGCTTCAGTAGGCTACACTCGGCCGGGATTCAAACATAAATTTGTTTTTAGCAAGAAGCATCATGAATTAAATCCACTCTTCTATAAAACTGTTTTCTAAAACAAAAATCTTTAGTATATTTAATCTTTAAAGAAAATATAAAACATTAAATTTAAAATACGTTAGAATAAGAATATTATTATCTTTACTACGTATAGTTAAATTTTTATGCATCTTTGCTATACCAATTAAATCTAATTATGGTTATGTTTTCATGATTTCTACTAGTTTTTCTGATAGCGGTAATAATAGCTTGTCGTTATTATGGTACTAGAAAACTCCTACTTATTTTAGTACGGATTTAAGTATGAAAAAAAGAGAAATATGAGTATAGTATATAAGGTTGAAACATTCTTAAAAACTTCTCCGATGGGCATGGGGATGAAGCATGAATATGATTATATCTGGTTTTGTCAATGCATGTGAAAATAAAGCTTTAATATATTTATGGCGTATTGAGGTGATTTTCCCCTCTCCTTCCACCTAAATTGAGGGTACACTTCCTAACAAACTCTACCCATTCTTCTATCCATCTAATTAGTGTGAATATACGGGTAGTCTGGACAGGTAGTAAGACGATGTGTATGGAAAAGTCCTCGAATAAGATTTATTCTATTTATTTATTTGAGGTAATTAACGTGCACTTTCTAAACAGATCGATTATATCAACCATTGAAAATAGCTATGAGCGATAGAGAAAGGGCTTACAAATTTTTTCGGGAAAAGTATTTTCTCATGCCTTCCAGGTTTATTCTACACGTCACGATTAGCATTGTACTCACGGATTTAATTCCTCTCCAAAGGGAGTTGTGCTAAGGATTTTTATCACTCAGGAAAATTACGCCGACCTCGGCTGGATTTTAACCCAAGAACATTGGGTCCTGATGCGCGGACTTTACCTAAAGACCACTGAGGTCAACCTAAAATAAGATTTGAAGAGTTTAATACAATCGTCTGAGCCAGGCTTATATTTAAACAACCCTGAAACTCTTAACTCAAATGTTCCCGGGGGCGAAATTTAAAACCATTTCTACGCATCTAATTAATGTTTCAAAGGTGTTCATTAAACACAAGAGATTCTACAATTTACAGGTACTGTTGAAATTTAATTAAATATATTCTTTCTACTTCAGAGGGACATTTTATAGTTTTATACACAGAGTTAAATGACCAGCGATAAGCTTGTTGCACTTAAGACCACTCGTATGTGTGCTCTTCACTAATCGCCAAAAGTTTTAGGAGCACCTGTGAGATTTCCTCCCAGCGGTTTTGTTATCTACACCTAAGTTATCTGCAAAGTGGTTAGAAGAGTTGTTGTAACTTTTGCGAACAAAGTTTTGGTATGGTTTTAAATGAAACTAAACTTAGAAGCTTTAAATTACGTTGAATTTATATACATTTAAGAAGGCTAAATAATATAGTTCTCTATTGTAATAATTTGATTTTACTTTTATGTACGTCCTGTAGATAGTATTTAGCTTTTATTGTAATTTTCCAAAAGACAGATTTTATTGGAGCCTGACCTAAATGTCCCGCATAGCAATTACTATATAACTTAGAATGGGTGTTGGTGCCAAGTCAGGGAATTGAACCCGGGAACCTAAGTTTAGTCGGAAGTTGCATTATCGACTATGATGATATGTTGGGATTATTAAATTACCAGTAAACCTTTGTGAAACTTTTGCNCACATTCAAGCTCCCCCCCCCCCCAAAAAAAAAGATTTAGTTTTTTGTTGGGTTTTTGAAATTAAATACTCAGCGAAGTGTTTACACAAAATATCAAAGAGAGTTTATTTCCGGTATTTGATAGAAACATTTTGTTAGATTTTTCTTTTAACTTAAATTTTAAATAAACAATGTGCTTTAACGTAAATTGAGTATGCTATGTCAGAAGTTGGTAAAAAATCCTACCCACTGATAACTTATTCATCGCTGTAGGCTTTGTATTAGTTGGGAAAAGGGAGGTTGACAACAGAAATAATATATAGGATAACTTTTAGATATGAGCTTCATTGACAATATAATAAAGTTTGAAAACACCTTGAGTTCCCAAATTATAAATGTTAAGAATAATTTAACTAAAAATAACTAATTCTTAAATTTGTGAATGCTATGTTGTGACTATGTTCTATGTTAGACGTGATTTAATAAAATTTACAAAACATGTTTTGATTCTAGTCAGTTGTCATTTATTGTTGTAGAAATTAATAATTAAATTTGATACTTTTAATTACCATCAACATATTGAATATAAAAATTAGAACGATATTTTTATTTTCTATCTTTTTTTGGAGAAAATTTTAAGAGATTTATCTCAAAATTTCACAGTTTTATTTGAAAAATATCCCGGGTATTGATTTGACAATTCTTGAATTATTCTGTGTCCTTTCTTAATAAATGTATTGACTAGTTGATTAGATAGAACTGAACCAACATTTTTTGTATAGCTATTTTATAGTGATTAAGAAATTCGTACAACTTGTGTCTTAGTTCAAACACAAAATATATCCCCAAGAATAAATACAAAATATTCTTTAAACAATTTCTTAAAGTAATGAACATTTCGTTTCAAAGGATCATTCTATGAAAAGATATACAGAATTAATAACATTTCCATTTGAGATTTTAAATTCATGCTGTTAAAAGAATATTGAATTAAAAGAAGATTATTTAATTCATGAATATTTGCTTACGTTTCTAATTAACGTGAACTGCTGCTCATCATTTAAGGGAAACTTTTTGGGAAGGTTAAAATACAGATTCAAAGCGAATTTTCCTAAGAGAGTTTTCCAAACTACTGGCTCGAGTTAAACTCTTTTGAGAGTGAGAGGGGGGGCGGGGCATGCCAAGATGTCGGTTTTCTCGTATAGGGGGGGCGTCTTTTGCATGAAAGCCTTTATCTAAATATTATAAATAGGTAATTATATACCATCAGAAAAGCAAGGAAAGTCAAGCCGTCTGCCATACTCAATCCATCCATCATTTTGAAATTATTTTTAAACCACCATTGGATAAACAAAAAGCTTTCAAATGAGGAGATTTATAAAATATAACGCCACGATTATAATATGTAATTCCTATATATACACATTTAACTCGAACTCTCCTCAAATACTTTGGTGGCCGCATAGTCTGGTCTCAGGCGCTACCCTTGCAATAGGCTAGACCAACGAAGAAGGGGATATCGGGTTTCAAGCCCAGTCGGGTGTACAGAGGGTTTTTCTTTTAAAAATGTTTTTCCACTCTCCCTCCACACAGATGCGGGCAAACTTCTTCTGAGATTAAACATTACTAATCCATAACCATTAGTATGATTAGTACACAGACGTTTATCCCTAATGGATGGTGCTAAAAATAAAATTTAATTCTTGTTTTACAGAGTTAATCAAATTGGGAAACATATTAATGGGAATTAATTTATAGTCTATACAAGTGTTAATTTAATACTTCTGCAATAGGAAAAACCATTTCTTGAGCCAGGTGGGTACATATCAATCTAGATAGGAAGGATGTTTTTTGACAGATATATAATTAACTAAAGCAATATTTATATTTTTACGCGTTAGAGATACCTAAATCGTTGTGTTTAATGTAGTGATACATATTGACTATGGTTATTTAAGCCATACATAATTAGTGATGATTTTTCTTAATTTCATTTTTATGTTAAGATAATTGTAGCATAATTTAGCTTGGAAAGTATTTATTGCAATTTTATAGCAAATTCTAAGGTAACATTATCCAAATAGTTTAAATGTATACACCATAATAGTCGATTTTTGATTAGTACTACTAATACAAGGATCATCTACGTGATTTTTTGATCTCCATCAATGCAAATTAAGGTACACTTCATCTGAAATCCCAAACTAATCATCCATATCCTTTTATTGTATGTAAAAGAATACACCTCGTTGGGTAGTAATAAGCTGAGAGTAGTGAACTTAAGGCTCGGGTGAGGTATTGGAGACGATTAAACTTATTATTTAAATTAAGTATATCAATACAGTTATATAATTGAGTATAATTAAACGACTCATATATATCATGGTCCATTCTTAATATCATAATCTAGTTAACCGAATGCAAACATGTTCTTAACGTTTATTGTAGGCTATATTATTAAACAACTTTCATCTATATATTCCTAGTTTTTTCTTTTAATTAATATTCTATTAACTAAGCTACAAACTTGTACTTAATGGCAACTGAAACTTATAACCTTAAAGTGTTCTGGTTCTAAATTCAACACCTAAACAGTGAGACACAGAATTTGTTCTAAGCCTAACATAGTATAAGATAAATAAAACTGCATGATTAATATTGGGAAAAGTCAATCGATTTCCTTTTTATTTCCACGGGTCAATTTTCTTTCAAATTTTCTACAAATTTTGCAACGCGAGATTATTGATGATGCTTTAGCACCGTCATAAATTTACGCAACTTGGTTTATACAATCCTAATGTTTATTATCAAAATATTCAACGAATCAAGGATTTCAACTTATTAGTGTTTCGTGTAAAACATGTTTAAAATAAAAAACTCTACTAAGTAAAGTCTGTGTGTGTATTTTTTTTTATTGAAACTTATATGTGTAATTATAATATTATGTTCATTATTTTCCTAAGCACTGTAGCGTTCTGAAAATTGAAAAATGACACCTGGACGCGGGAATCAAACTCAGGACTTTTGACTTACTACGTCAATGTTCTAACCACTGAGCTATCCCGGAATCATTCCGTGCCCAGGGTCATTCTTAACTCATATTTTAAGGCAGAATCTATGATGGACGTGTGGAAATCGTTGGCTACAAATATATGATCTTATTAAAATCACGATCTATCAGATAACGCAGCCAGCCTCGATTCACTCAAAGCATAAATAATAGCTTTGGCTATTTGATTCTCAAATATGCAATCCCTTACAATTATAATAATTGTACAAGTGGCAGCATTAAACCAACTACCAAGTCAAGGGTGGCTGATAAACATGAGGAGATATAATTCTGTCCAGAGAGAGCTGTATTTAATGTTGGTTTGAACCACAGCTATACTATGAGCGTGAGGTACCACAGGAAGGTATTGCCGGAAGTCTCCAACAATTAGAATTATTTTAGAGTCAAATGGATGATTTAATTTCATGATGCTCTTCAAGAGTCAATCAACTGCTTTAAGTGCACGGCTTGGAGCCATGGTCGAGTTGTCCCAGATAATTAGCTTGGCTTGTGTAAGGGAGGCTGCATCAGAAGAAGTCATTCTCATACTTGATGGGGACGTCTCCACCAGCGCTATCTAAATATATATTTATAAATTATTTTACATTGTAACAGAAAAACTCCACCCGAAAGCATAAATTGAATAGTATACAATGGTACAGAAACATTAAGAAAAGGGGATCATATATGTCCACCAAAGAGCTCCATAAAATATTGATTGACAGAGATGCTCCTGTTTTCTTAATGTTTCTGTAACAATGTATATTATTCTATACATGCTCTTTGGTGTAGTGATATATTTCTTTTTTATTAAGTTCTTTGGTGGACAGTGATGTTCCTCTTGTCTTAATGTTTCTGTAACAGTGCATAATATTCCATATATGCTCTTTGGTGGAGTGTTTCTGCAACGATGTAAATTATTAAGTATAACATATCTCAGGATATATTAGTAAATGTATATATTTTAAGATAAAAGAGAAAGTCTGTGCAGTGCACAGTACTGTTTATTTACTTTTGCCTGTCAATAGCTTGTCCACATGTAATTTGGTCTACTATTGTCGGAATTCGTAGTAAATCCTTATTCCCTAGCGTAATAAATAAACGAATACAAGGAGATTTGGCCACGGTTAACAGAGAGCGAGAACAAATATAAGGCGTTCCTGCATAAGAATTGCAGTTCCTTTAAATACATTTTAGGTGTAGTAATATTAACTTAAACATGGATGTTATGCTCGAAACTATATAGGCTAGTGGTATACTGAAGACTATCTTCTACATACCATTTTCAAACAAGATTTCCTCCACATTATACATTTTTATCCGAGCGCTTTTGTTTAAGTAGCTCTCCACACCACAAGCCCTTATAAATTAATACATTAATAACGTTTTAAGTCTTGTGTTAATTTAGACATGTGTTTATAAATAAAAGATAAAGTAAAAATTAAATGCTAAATTAATACACCAATTGAAGCCCTATATCTCAAACCGGGAACCTTACCCTCAAAGAATTTTCTCAGTGCATTTTAAAAATGCAAAGCAATTGTATATTTTACTCTGGAGTTTTTTTTTTCCATGATCTGTAATAAACCTTCGAGTGACGCCAGAAATAGATGTCACCCCAATACTACTTTTTATTGGCCTCGCCAATCTCCTACATCATGGAGGTAACTTCATCGTACCTCTCTGAAAGTCAGGACCAATATAAGATATTTTACTATTTTTGAGTCAATTTAATCGGAATATTGCATCGGTTGAGGTGAAGACAGCCCTTTGCTCAGCTATGAACGTAATAATGTCTTCAAATATTAACTAACCAAATACAAGTTTAGTAAGATATAAATAATTTTGCCATCTGCTATATAATATAAATCAATTTTTTAATTCTCATTTAAGATAAAATACTTACATATTAACAATTATTTCCTTGACATCTATATAATGGTATATATAATTGTTTTATGTGCTATAAACCTCAAAAAATTAGGTTTTACAATCTGCCCAGACCCTCTTTTGTCTTTCTGTCCTTACATTTGTCTGTATTTTCGTGGGGACGAACGTTATATGATGATTTACTTGTTTTTAGATTTAAAATAATAAGGATATTCTACTAATAGCTTATTTTGGAAAAATTATTTTTCCAACTATAATATAATTCATAAAAATATATTAAAAATGCTTTTGTACATTTATTTTAAATAAAGTTTCTGCTCTTCGTCCTAGCACCCGTCCGGGCTATCCAAATAATTACATTAATTTGATAAGAATATATTTAGAAAATTGCATTTATATGAAAAATAAGAAACTCCTACGTAGAACGAAATAATTGTAACCCATTTAGTAGAAAATACCTCAACCCCCTGATCTAGAATCGAACTTTGACTTCCATATCACTGGAAAAAAACAAACAAACTGAGACTAATTCCTTTTGTTTGCTCATCCCCCGATTCAGGCAAGCTCAAAATAAATTATCCACATTTCATTTACGTGTAAGATGATGATGAAAAACCATTAGGAGGAAGATAAATCCTCAATAAACCCTGACGGGATTCAAATTATAACCTACTGGTGATCCAGACTAGATGATAAGACGCCTTATCTCAAGTATCCACCAATGCCAGTTTTCAGTTTTATCTCAACTTGAAGTCAACCGGGATTATACTAAAATTATCTATTCACCTTTTTATGGTTTGACCTTTCGAAAGTACATGTTATCAAAAGATGTGTCGATTTCGCAAACCTGTGCACAGAATTCACTCAAAATATAATATTTTATACCTTAACAACTGTTACACAGATATAAAGGTAAGATACATCCCAATTCATTCTTGATTAACTGAGAGCCATCACACAATATTAAATTAAAACAATCAACTAGGAGGGAATAGATCACTGTCTTAGAAATTTCTAGTAGCTTCTAGAGGCATGGAAAGCTTTTAAATTTGGAAGTCAGAAATTAAATCTAATTCTTTATTATTATTATTATTATCACCGCGTCTTACCACCCGTTCGGGTTATACGCACTTCCACTAATGTGCAATGGTAGGGTGATTGTGAGATGAAATGGAGGACCTACAGTTTAACGTAGAATCCGAACCACGGAAGAAGCCTGGCATTGCTCACATTCACAAGTTTTCATTAATACACACCTTGTCAGAGGGGAAGGGAGGGTTTGGCAATCAGATAATTCTGTGCCGGGACCGAAGATTGAACCCCAGACCCTCAACACAGAGGTCTGACACCTTACCCCAAACCACCAGGTCACCCAAATCTACTTCAATTCTTCTTCAACACATCAACGGTAACATTCACACCTCAAAACCTCTCAAAGTAAAAATAAAACCTAAATATATAATTAACTTATTCAATATACCTCACTAAATATGACATATTTCAACATTTATTAAAATTTCTAGAGCAGCTATTGAGCCATATTTTAAATGTGACCAGTGATTAATACAAATAGATTAAAGAAGATAAATCCAGAAATTTTATTATAAAATAGTTCGGTATAGTTTGTTTATTCTATATATAAACTTTTATTAATATATTGATCCATCTCTGGTCAGATATAGGATTTACAAGGCACTATATCTTCTGGTTTAGTCTGAAGCAAATTGCCACTTTCATTGATCTGTCTCGGTATCACTTATGAATATGACAAATATAAATGTGGCAGAGTTGTGAGTGATACTAGTAATAACTTTCAATTAAGAGCAAGGTCGTGTGATGAATGGAATTAATGTGTCACTTGTAGGGTCAGATGGGGTATGCATTTCGATGGGCTTGGAGGACTTATATGCAATTGTACCTTGTGGATCAGTGCGGAAAGCAATTAGAATTTACCTCACTCCTCATTTCCCCAATACGCTTATTCAGTGAAGTCTAGGCTTTACAGTTGACGGGGGAACTGTTTAGGATCCAACCAACCTTTTAGTTGAATACTATGCATAGATATAGATGCACTAATGGATAAATAAAAATTAAAAACAGTATTAAAATACAATTAAAACCTCATTTTTGACTAAGACTTAAACTATGTTCACGTTTGTTAAGCTTCACTTCAACTTCGCTTCACAATAAAAGTTTACCATCGTTCACTTGTATTAGCTACATAGATGAACTCCTTGGGTAAGCTACGACTGGCCTAGCCAGAAGTTAGTGTAAAATATACGATTTGTATAAAAAACTTACCCAGGCCATAGGCTGGAAGCAGTAATAGATGTAAATGTAAATTAACTTCTACGTAAGGCCTTTCCATTCTCCGTGCTGCTTGCTTAAAATCCATATGATTAAATGTTTTTTACTTTCTCTCTATCTTACAGGAAGAGAAAGTATGGTGATCGTCAAAAAAATCGAAATCGAGATTTTGATGAATTTTGACGTTTCATGACTTCCTGAATCCAAAAAAGTGGTTTTTGAATTTCCGTCCGTCTGTCTGTCTGTACCTCCAACTAGAGCCTAAACTATTTTACCGATTGAGCTGAAACTTGATATCTAGGGTTTTCATAGGGTTGCCCAGAGGTGTTTTTGGAATTGGATATCCACCCCTAAAATTAAGGGTAGTTTACTGAG
>CABFWB010000158.1:335223-407356 GCA_902151455.1 Timema bartmani | reverse complement strand
AGCAATGATCTATCTCCATTTTAGACTCAATAGTCAATATTTACATTTTTTATTGGTCAAAATGTATAAATGAATAATTAAATATCAATGCGATGACTTGAAGATCTGCAACACCTTATAAAATGTTAAAACTTTAACCAGAAATCGAAATTTTAATACGAAGTGTTGACCCTTGTGGAAGACATTAAACTGTTTGAAATGTTCTTAGGTGGACAAAGATGCGCCTCTTTTCTCATTGATTCTATATCATTGTATATTATTTTATGCGTGTTCTTTTGTGGAGTGGTGATGATACAATGTACATTATTCCGTTCAGAAATCTTACGAGTTTATAGAAAGAGAGAGAAAGTCTGTGCGGTGCGCCGTACCATTTATTTTAAATTACAATAACTAATATTACTTAAAGTAAGGGAGCTAACGTTTTCACTAAATAAATAATATGGTAATATATATTTAATAGATACATTATGTAGTTGGATACATTTACTAAGAGAATATCTTTTTCTAGGTTTGATGTGAAAAAATATTATTATCTTTGTTTTAATGTTGCTACTATTTCATGAATACAAAAAGGAATCCCCATTATTCTAGTCACTTTAGAGATTAGTATAGAGAATTTAAATGTAGTATTTAATACATGATACTCCAACTAAGGCAAACCATTTTCCAAATTATTTATAAATCCATACAATGAACAAAATCTCAATTGAAATAGTTCACAGGTTTCTTAAAGCATTTGGAAGGAAAACATATTATTTACGGTTTAAAAATAATCCCCCAAATGTGCACCGTTATTCGCAATACACTGCTGAAATATCTGGAGAAAGCTGTACATGATCCTGTGAATTATATTTGGCAAATTCTGGCCTTTAAGACTTCAATATCATGGATTCGATGAAAACACCTCTTTCAATTACCTCTATGAAAAATAATTGATAAGACGCACAGCAAAGATTTTCTCTCACTTCTATCTTCAAATATACATCTACTAAAAACTCGTAACATTTGTGAAACCAAAAATAGGTCAAGATATTGTTAAAAAATGAATCATCGCTTCTCCTAAGTGATAGAAGAAGTGAAGAGTTCGTGCATACAATAATTAAATGAAAGTTTGGGAAGGATGAGACATAAGATAAATATATTAGTTAAACAAATCAGTTTATTTAAATGTAAACAAGTGAAATAGAATTTCATACGTTTTAAATAGAATTTAGATTAAACAGTCTATAGTTACTTAAGACAAGGTTATTCAGTTATCATAGACGTATACTTCCCTATAGATAGGAATAGCAATAACCATCTTGATGACTAGGAAATAACAGAAGTAGGATTGAACATATAGTATAATTTAATAGCTCTAGAAATAAGGACCAACGCCCATTTTCCTATGAATCAGCGTCTGCCTCAACATAGCGGGAGTCAAAATTAGGCAACAAATATTAATTAATTGTTAGAAACATTACATAAAGACAATCCATCCTTGCTAATATCAGACTAATATCTGAAAGGTCTATTCATGAAAAATAGTGAAAATATAGTTAATGAAAACAAAGGGTATTAATTACTTATTTTATAGAGTTACTATGAAGGAAGTTATTTAAGCTAGCTAGCTTGAGCTAACTCCATAGAGAGTTATAAAAACCTAAGAATAATCTCCTAGAGAAGGAACTAGCATATTACAAATAGTAAATGGCAAGCTATCAGGCATAAATGTGGTTAAACTACTATGGCTGGTAAATTCCTAATAAGTACTGTCTGGACATTCAATAGTATATTCCAACCTAACTTGGGCACACAATAACTGCTAAAAACATTCTTTGTTTTACTCAATACAAACGGTGCCTGAAGGGGCCGGAGACAAAACACTATCCCCATGGGCCACTACTATGAACTAGTAGAGCTCCCACAGGTTGCGTGCCGTAAATAGATACACTAAAAAGAAATAATAGTGACTGCTATCTGTCACTGACCCAATTAGTTCATTGAACAAAGTGATAGATAACCTGATTACCATAATTAAGTGGTCCTAAACAACGCCACACAGCTTAGGGAGTGAAGACTACACCCTAGTATATAAAAAAATGTCTTAAGAACAAGAAAAATAAGTCAGAAGCACTGACATACTAAATCATGTCGTATGGACCAAGATACATAGAGCACAAAGTTCATCATTCTAAACTATGCCTCATGGGCATAGGATAGCAAGTTAAATATTCTGACACATAAACTATGTCATATAGACATAGAAAAATAGTTAGAACTCTAACAATCCAAATAACGTCTTATGGGCATAGGAAAGAAAATAATTCAGATATTGTGACAAATAAACTATATCAGATGCACATGGAAAAAGAACGTTAAGACTACCATTATGCCTTAAGGGCATAGAAAAGTAGTCTAATTCCTTGACTAACAAAAATCTATGTCATATGGACATAGCAAAAGAATACCGAAACTCCAACGCCAACTATAACTTCCAAAAAATCATAGTCTCTTACGAGGCTTCATCTGCGACAAGGAGGAGAGACCGACGCCTCATACATATTGGTCACCGGTAACTTGTTTCGTCGATGTAGATTAACGGTCGATGTGCTGCTCCGTCGAATTGATAAAACAGAATGCAAAATATGAAGCGAGGAATGACGGTTATATATTAACAGAACTGATGAAATCGAGGAAGGTTTGAATCTGGACACCCAAGAGGGGAAGGGGGTTAAGTTGCGAAATTGCGCTGAGTGACCACTAGTGCTCGTAGATGGTGTGGAGCCCAGAGGAAAACATCTCTGCCATTTCTTCGAAGCGGGGCTTGTGAGTATGATGTCGTTTAGCTGATGATCCCGGCATAGTCAGCTGGGGCAGTTTTCCTGGAGCTTGGGCCTTTCCCGGCAACACAAATCCACCGTCAATTAATATCTGTCACACATAGCTAGAATATATTAGCTTATTTATGGTATTTTTATTGTACGTGTTAAACAGCAGGTAGGAAATTAGAAACAATGTTAGAGAAAAATCAAGGAAAAAGATACATCTCTGTCTACCAAAGAGCATAAGAATCAAATTCATTTTAAAAAACTGAATTTAAAAAGTATTACATTTGCTTATAGCTCAGAAGTAATTGGTTTTATAAAGATATATCTCAATTAAAATATTTTATCTTTAATAGTACTATAATTTTACAATGATAAGCTATTTTGTATTTCAAATAGCTGCAGAGAAATGATGAAAATTGGAAATTTTCTCCTAAGTAAAGTACCCTCAAAGTAATTTTAATAATAAAATGAGAATTACCATATTATTTATAATAATTAACGGTGTATATTCATATGAAATTTAATCAAAACCATTGAAACTAATTTTGAGAAAATTGATTTTTTTTTTTCAATTTTAACCTTCAGTAAACTACTCCTTATTTTAGGGTTGGATGTCTAGTTAAAAAAACCTTCATTGGGACTTTATGATAACCCCAAATACCAAGTATTGGCCCAATCGGTAAATAGTTTCGGCTCTATCCCAATGTACAGACAGACGGACAAACAGACAAATGGTATTGCGAGAACAACTATTTTGGTTTCATGGAGTCATGAAACATCGACATTTATCAAAATCTCGAGCTCGATTTTTTCGACGATCACAATACTTTCTCTCCGAGGTGTCGAGATAAAATAATAATCTGGGGCTGTTAAATCCTGCAATCGTGGAGGCGATGGAACGTCACTAAACCGGTAAACAATGTGTCTTGGGAAGTCCTTGCCAACGTTGCCACGCCAAGGACCGCTCGTCACAGTACTAACTTTTGCAAAGTATTAATTTAATTAATTTAAACAAGCTTCGGTGGCCGCATGGTCTAATGCGTCACTCGTGTGATATAGTATACTGCTGATGGCAGATAAATCGGGGTTATAATCCCGGCTAGGTGTAATGAGGGTTGTTTTTACTAAATTAATGTCTACTCTCCTTTCACGCAAACGCGGGTATACTGTCTCTAAATTGAAGCTTACACATACCTAAATCATTAAAGTAATTAATATTTATACGTATAATCTGAACAGATATTAGCACGCAGTGCTAAAAATAAATGTGTAACGGTGACACTTGGAAAGGTGAATCGAACCCAGAACCTTTGGCTTAGTGCGCTAATGTTCTACCACTGAGCTATTCATGGCTTTTTGCGTGCTCAGGGTAATTTTTCACACAAAATGTAAGGCTGAGTCTGTGATAGACTTGTGGAAATCGTCAACTATGTATGAGCAAACAATAGTACCACGAGCTATCGGATACCATCTGTGACTCAAGAGGTCCATTATGCTGCCAATGATACAATACAAGGCTGTAAATTAAAAGGAGACTTGATTTTTTTTTTATTAATGGTAATATGGTATCCTCCATACGAACAGTGCCGTAATTAAAATGATTTGCATCATGTGTATTGATATTTATTGTGAAGTAATTTGACCTTGATAAAGAAATATACATTCATACAATTATTGATCAATCGAATATTTCAAGGAGAAAAAGGGGTAAGTGAGATTACATATATTTAAATAATGTGTTTATATCTCCAGTTAACTTGATCCTCCATGCAAAACCCTAATATCTAAAATATGTCAGCTCAATGTCCTAATTTCACAAACAATACATTTTTTTTTAAATTGCCTGTGTTTTCTTGAGTTTTTTTTTACAGACACAAAATTTCGCCGTGGTTTTTTTTTCAGGCACGTAGCAACCATGCCATTTATTTCACTAAAAAAAACTTATTTGACATATCTCGTAGCCTTGTTTCTTAGGGACTTTTAAGTTAGTAACGATTTAATTCCAGGAGTATCCAAAGGAAAATATACCCACATAAGTGTGAAGAGAGAATGAGAATTACACATGGAGATCACATGTTGAAAACTGTCTCCAGTGCATCAGGAAAGGATTAGTTTCACCGACATCCCCTTGAATGGCAGACTGGTATAATGCGAGATTAGCAACCTAGACCCCCACGGCCATCGTCTCAGTCAAGGTATAGTTCTCACGGTTGGAAGCCATGTTTTCCTCTCCAACGGGCAGTGACTGATGGCCTTCTCTTACTCCAGTAAACTAATCACCTAGCGATTGGCAGATATTTCATTAGTCTGCCACCGCTGTGGCTGGCCGTAGGGGTAGGCCTACCTCACACGACTGTCTCGAGAGGATGGAGTTCAAACCCCAACTTGTTGCGATAATTCTGTTCCATTTAATTGTTTTCTAATTTACCTTACTGGTCTTCATTTTTATTACTTTATTCTCGCCTTCCATCAAAACGTTTAGTTTGATGACTTGGTGTTTTACTGTTGTATTTTTATCACTGCATCTTACTTTCCATTCGGGCTATCCATATATTTTCGCTAATGCGTTAGAGATAAGAAAGGTAGGATTTTAGAGGAAGTGTACCCAGATTTGCAAAGAGGTAGAGTGTAAGGCCATTAGAAAAAAAACACCTTAATACACCCGATTGGGACTTTAAACCTGATTTCACCCTCATCGGTCAATTAACACCTAAGGGCATGCAGCCACCGAAGCGGTTAGTGTAAATGCTAGTTTTTTGTTTGTATTTATTTTAGCACTGTGTCTTACAACCCATTATTACTATATGCTTGCGTACTAATTAGACTAATAGTTTTAGTGGTAATAAAGGTTATATTTATAGGAAATGTACTAGCATTTGCGTGGAGGTAGAGGGGAAAGCCATTTTGGAAAAATAACTCTCTGTATAACCTGTTGAGATTCAAACCTCGATCTCCCCGTCATCGGGAGTCTAGTCTAGCAAGGGAATAGTGCGCTAAACTATGTAACTACTGAAACAGGGTATATCTAGTTACTTGGTATTTGACGTATTAAATGAGTATTCCTGGTGGAGTGCTCTACAACTATAGCTCTGACACAAGAGACCAGAGTTAATAATAAATTGTGTATAATGGAGGTAGTTTTCTTCCATTATTACCTTTCCATCCTCTCTCAAAGTTGAATAATGATCCTCTTACTTGAATTCATATTGTGACCTTAATTTATTAAAAGCTGAATCCAGCCAAAAAAACCAGACAGTAAATGGTTATTTAATTTTTAAATAATGTGTTTATTAAAAACGAGAAAGAATATATCCACTAAGAAATTTTCCAAATCATTATTAGTCTTAACTTGTCAGCTGAAACTACCACCATTTTTATCTGAGCATCGTCATTGGTAAAAAAAAAAACTAAAAAAACACGTTAGCACTCGCTGCCGTTTGGGTGAACGTTAATTAATTTACTAACAATAATTGTGATTGTAGCCTCAAACATAATATGCTTACGTCAATCTGTCATCTGTAGAAAAGAGATAAACAAATACTCCAATCAATTTTTAACTGAAACTCCTTGATATTTGTAATATTAAAAAAACTAAAACTTTCTTAAATTTAATCTCAAAGAAAATAAAGTAATATTATTTAACTGTTTAAATGACATTAAATTAACCATATAAAATACGAATATTAAATATCAAAATGTGATTGATACCATTTGATTTTTTTCTTAGGATTTATTTTAAGTTAATCATTTCTTATACAAATATTATTTAATTCTTAACGATTTAAATAACTAAATAAATATTAATATTTGAATACACGATTCAACGATTTTAACTCAAGTTATATTTTATAGATATTGAAAAATAAAAATTGAAATAAAAAGAAGTTAAATCTGTCTTTAAAATATATGTTTCTTTTCTATGTTATATAGATTTAAAATGCGTGACCATTTGCGCAACCTAAATCTAATAACCATTATTATATGAAATATGATTGCGTTGCTATTACATCCGCAACTTTGCAAATATTCATTGGAGGTGAACTTTAACATAAAGTACTGGTGGAGTTTATGTTGTAGATAAAATATAGTACAGTGCTTTGACAGAAATCATGGATGTATTCCAAATTACCTAAGAAAGTGATATTGGGTCTTGAAAATACTTGGCCTAACTTACTAGATAGTGAATATAAACTATGATTAAGAGAATATAGAAGTTCATAAATTTGAACTCTTTCATGTCCAAAACTAAAGCATTATAACATTCTGTATTTTATATAATAAAATAAAATTGATAAAATACAATAGGTAATATTAAAGATGTCAAGAGAAAGTAAAAATTGAAATTTCAGCTCTATTAGGTTCTGTCGCTTGAAATATATAATTTCGCAAATGTTTCAGCTTTCTAGGTCATCTAGGTGCTTTTGGAGGGTGCGGAAATAAATACAAACATTAGGAAATTATCTAAAGATATTCAGATATAAATGTTGATAAATACAATCAGTTTTGGTGATATAATATTCTTAGACAGTGGTTCCCAAAGTGGGCAGTACCACCCTCTAGGGGTGATGGTAAAAATCAGGAGGTCGCTAAGAGGAAAGGAAGTGAGTGAGGGGCCATCGATGTGGGTTAAGTTATTTTAAACTAGTCTTTAGAAAACTGGTCTCCATTCTTAAATCTTAAATGATTTATATATTTTGTGTTATCTTTTATTATAAATTTTTCTAATAAACTAATTTATGATTTGTGCCTAAGTAACTTTTTTCAAATGAATTGATTAATTGTATACATTTAATTATTATTGCATCTATATTATCAAAAATATTCCAAAAATATCTAGAAATATTCACATTAACTTGATATTTGTTTTATTCATACCTAAAATTTTTTTAGAATGTTAATAACTTGTTTTTAATATCATGTAGAATATATTTATAAATTCATAGCCTTATTAGTGAGCTAAAGCCATCTGTACTCTTTAATTAAAATGAAAATAAAAATTATGTTATCACAAGATCTAGTCCTTCAAATTCATAAATTAGCTAGACAAATGTTGTAATTGAACTTTGAATAAGTTTGTCAGTAAATAGTGTTTTTAATTTTATTGTGCTAAAATCTTCCTTATTAGGTAATTTATATTACTATTCTGAAAAAAATTATTATTTTATAGTGGGGGGAGGGGAACGTGAAATGAGTTAATGGAACCAACTAGGTTTGGGAACCATTGGTTTAAGGCATCACTCTCGTAGTATGTGAGACTACCGATGACTGGAAGATCGGATTTGGAATACTAGTCGAGTGTACTGAAAGTTATTGTTCTTAAATGTTTTTACACTCTCTCCCCACGCAAACTTAGGGATACTTACTCAAAAATTGCAACCTTACTTACTTATCCTTAACACATTAGCGTAATTAATATAGTACATATATGTATATTACAAACCTAAATAATAGGAAACGTGTTGAAAATAGAGCAATAACTTAAAACTAAGATGAATTTCTTTGAATTTCACCATTAGTGAATTATTAAATACATTCAAACTCGAATTAAAAAATCGAAAACTAAATAAATTCAATATTCACGCAAAAACTGTATAACATTTTCTATAGAACTTAAATTGTCTGTAGCCTGCTAGAACTATCTGACCACTCTTATCTAAATTATAGTGCCTCTGATATACAATGTTTCTGTATATATATTTAGAAAAACTCGGGCTATTTTTATAGTAGTATTTGACTCGCCATGCTCATGGTCAATCAACACTGAAGTCAAAGGTCATAAAAAATATCTGACATTTTACGATGTAAAAGCTTGCAGAAAAACAAACAAATCAAAATTATGTTTACATATCAATTTTATATTGTGGTTTTTAGCAAGTATTCACTTTATAAAGGTCAACACATTAAGACTAGTAGGAACCTTCAAGATTTGTTTTATGTTTAATTGATATTTATCACCAAAAAATAATTCATCATTATAAATTAAACCAGAATACTGTTTGTATAGCGCTACTTTGTAGAAGTCTTTAAAATACTTTATAGGTAATCAAATCTTTATTATATGTTTAGGATGCTTGTAAAATTTAATGACTGTATACATTTAGCTCAACTTTCTGTTAACGTAACGAACCATATTTTGTGAACAACCAACAAGTCTGGCTACAAATTTATTCGTATTCTGAACTAATGCCAAATGGAAATTTCTAAACAAGACACTGTAATTACCTACGCGTGTGGCCTTCTTCTTTGAAGAAATACTACCTGCCATTAAAAGCTATTCATGTAATAAACACTCATCTACGAAATACACCACAATATTTAAAAGTTTGAGATATGAATAATAACCACCTAATAATTAATTATAATTTTTGTAAGAACAACTATTCATGTATAATGTAGCTAGTAGATAGATGACACTAACATATATAATTACAATGTAATTTGCAGAAATAACAGGCTTTATGTTCAATATTTACAGTACAATAGATACAATTTATTACTAATCATTTTTACACTGTCCTATATTTAAATTATTATTATTTTATTTTAAAAATGTTAGTTTTTATAATTTCTAGTGTCTAGCTCTACAGTGAATTATATATTTAAGAATGATACAAAGCCATGTAATTAAATGGTTAAAACCATCTTCTTGAAAAAGAGCTGAGAAAGCTAAATGCATTTAATTTTGATGATATTAGACTATATTATATTTACATAATTATGTAAAGAAATTCTTAAATAATAAAAGTGTGTCAGATCATAATAATGCTTTAAACTGTAAAAACAAAAATATATTGGCAAAAAATATATTTTTCTTTAAATAGGTTAAAAAATATATCAACATAATTTAATATCTGAATATATATCTTAGTTATATTGTCTTATAAATTAAATTAGATCATTAATGGTTTAGTTATTTACATCTTTAAAGTAAGCATATTTTGAGATTCATTTGGAAAATTTTGCAATATCTTCGATAAAATATTAAACAACAAGAAAAATTTTTTTTCGATGATCATAAAAAGTTTCATAAATTAATATAATTATTTAAATATTTTAGTGTTATGTTGCATATAAAAAGGGCTGATTTTTCATTTTATGCGATATATATAGAGAGAGCATAAGATTAAAGATAATTAATGAAATTTTTTCGCTTCATTTAAAAAGTTACGGATCTAAATTCGCTATGACAGATATTCAAGAAAAGTTGATATCACCATGTGAAGAAAATTCAACTGTATTTTAACACTGGTCAAAGTAATTTATGGAATCTACTCATTTATTGACCTTGATGGTTTGACTTTAGTTTGTATCAATACCCGGTTGTCCGATAGAATGTCTTTGACATTTATAACTTAACAAGATTATCATCAAGCTTCCAGCGCATTATCTTGCTAACCATATGTAATCCTATTTCTCCTTATGTTGTTTTATAATAAACTTATTTCTGTTAGTTATAAAATTTTGTGATATTTAACTTCCATATCCTTCATCATGTATACATCAACTATGTTCTAGTAATTGTTTCCTTCTCAACATATTAAGGAGAGGTAAACAATTCAACTACGCCACTCTGCTATTGAAGATTTCTGCGAGATTAGAATAGAAGCCTTTTCAAGAAATATTATATATAAATATATAATTAGAATAGAATCCTTTTCAAGAAATGAGTAGATTCTATATATTACTTTAACTAGTATTAAAATACAGTTGAATTTTCTTCATATGGTGATATTAACAGTTCTTAAATATCTGTCATAGCGAATTTAGATCAGACACTTTTTAAATGAAATGAAAAAGATGTCATTAACTATCTCAGGACACCCTTGACAGACATTATAGAAATTAAAAAATTTAATTTAGATGACCAATAATTCCAAATGCGTCAAAATTTCAAATGTTTATTGTGATGGACCACTCAAATTAGTTTCCAAATGGGTCCAATTAGGAATAATTCAATTATAGACCACGCTAAATAACTTCTAGTAGTATTAAAATTTCAAAATGTGTATGATTATCTTGTAAACAAGTATATTTTTTTAAATAATTTCCGGATTAAGACCACTCCAAATAGCTTCTGACCATCACATTTTTAAACATTATCTGAAAAGAGAAGGAGTGAACACCTCTTTATTTTAGTAAATCAAGTCCCAAGATATAGCCTAATAATAATTTTAATTTTTGTCACTTCTTACACAAATAATTATTCACCAAAACTGGATTTAGCTGTCTTCTTGGTCTGTCAATACGTGCTTCTATTACCCTGGGTGTATCAAGATGTAGGCATCCTACATGGATATGATTAGCTCAACTCAACACTGGGCCAATTATGGTAAAAAAAAAATTAATTTCGATATTTTGATGGAAATTGTCATGGTCCTCTGAATCCGAAAAATAGTTTTTTGCTATGATGTCTGTTTGTCTATCTTGTTCTAGAGCCAAATCTACTTTACCGATATGTCTAAGACTTGGTAACTAGGGTTTCTATAAAGTTTTCCACAAGAGTTTTTTAAAATTAAACATTTAATCCTAAAATTAAAGGTAGTTTACTAAAGGGTGTAGCACACATAGCGTCTGTAAAACCAACAATGACTCGACTTTGCTGTGTGACGGCTTGACATTGACTCTATGTATTCTTCGGCACTATCTTCTGCCGTGCTATGGCGGTACCGGGGTATTTGATGACTTGAGCTGTAATATTTGTGCTTGACTCGTTTTAATTTCTTCGTGTAGGTTCCATGGGCTAGAGTCTCACACCTTACTTGAGATTAGAGTGTTGTATACAGGATATTTCACTCGCTCTCAGCCACTGAGTTTTCCTTATAACTTTCAAACTAATTGAAATAATTTGAGTATAGGAGGCTCAGAGTCTAAGAGCTAGTGGAACACCCTTTATATTAGCCGAGCGCGGGTTTGATATTAAATAGTTGTATAGTAATTTCAATATAGTTCTCCTGATTTATTATAAACTGTTAACACATTATAGTTATTGTATTACTTCTATATCTCTGGTCTACCTGTATCAGAGTCATCATGTATACAAAAATACGTATTACAATGAAATTGCTAGACAACCCAACGTCTATTTCGGTGGTCGTCCGACATACCAATCCCTGATACCGCTAAGCAACAGCGCAACTCCTATGCCAACGATATTCAACAGCAATCTTGCCAATTACCCCCGTGAAAGGAGTGCGGAGAGGCGACTATTGTGCATTATTATGTTACCTAGCATTATTATGCTACAAGCGTAAGCAGCGAAAAAATAGTTTTTCTCAAAATCCGCTTTAATTCTTTTGATGAAAATCTGAATTAAAATTTTAAATTACCAAGGGAGCCAGCTTTCATAAAATACAAATTCTTAAGCATCATTTGTGAAAATGTATATCAATTTGTTACCTTTTTATCAGAAAAATAAAATGGAGCGTTGTAAAATAGTAATACACACTCTTTATTTTCACCCGGAGGCACATGTAGTTTTTAAAAATAATTTATTAATAACTCGCACATCTATGAAAAGTTATGAATTTGATTAAATCAAATGTTAGAATTAGTGATAGCATTCCTAAATTTGTATTATATAAGTTTTTATAAAAAAAACGTGGTCACCACTAAGTCATGGATCAGGCTGAAAGTTTGTCATATCTGATCAAAATAAATCTCCCATAAAAATTTTACATTTTATTCACAATTTTAAATGTGAAATATTTGGTTTGACACTTTCTTAATAACCCATTTGAAAAGGTTTGTCTTTTAAAGGTTTCTGAAACTTGGGTTGATGAATAATATATGTCTGGATTTAATCTTATAACCGAAAGATTCGCATTACTCATCACTCTTTTTTTTTTCCACAAGAGTAGCAAACATCCTCACACGAACCATTCATCATTTGACATACTCGACTTCACACCAGCTCTTTCCTTTACACCAGATGGTAGACTTGTAATGTTTTTTTCCTCTCTCTCTCTCTCTTATATCTATCCGTGTATACTACTTTATACCTTCATTTATCATTACTTTTCATTTGGAGTGATAAGTAACAAACTACACTTACACATAAAATTTTAACGCCAAGTATCATTTTTATTTTTTAATGTTTTGATCAAAGAGATGTCAGTGGTGACATTTTCTCATACTCGGAGACTCTATGACACAGGGTAGGACATTTATATATTTTTTTTAACTTACGTGTATATGTTGTTAATAACATACCAGTTTATATTCATGTGTGTATCTGTGTGTGTATGAGTGTGTAGGCAGTTATAATATATACCACA
The DNA here is from genome assembly GCA_902151455.1 of Timema bartmani. Taxonomy (NCBI): domain Eukaryota; kingdom Metazoa; phylum Arthropoda; class Insecta; order Phasmatodea; family Timematidae; genus Timema; species Timema bartmani. The sequence continues at coordinate 394,272 of CABFWB010000158.1, read as the reverse complement.
TGGGAATGAGACCCATGGACAAGAATATTCTATTTATGGTTTTATATCAAGGAAGTCAAGCCATTCGTGAAGTGTGCAGATAAAATATAAAAATATGTGTATTTGAGTTTGGACGTTAATAGCAAAAATGTAAACAAAACCACAGTTTATCGTGGTACTTAGTATAGATTTTTTATGTATACCCCGTTTGATGTATTACTAATTTATTGGCCTGACAATTAATTTCAGTCGAAATTGTGTTTGCCTACTGAGCTAGGCATCCCGGGTTTGATTCATGGCATGATCTAAAAATTTATCAGAAGTAAAAATATGTGGATTTCCTTTTTAACAATCATGAATTATACTTAAAATTGTGTATTTGTGTATATTTTAAACTCAATCAGTTTACAAGTCTTGTACCAATATAATATGTTGATTCAGAAAGTGCATGTTAAATATCCTATATTTAATAAAAACTACTCTCAGCTAAGTAGATTATACATTTTTAGAATACAATTTTACCTTATAAAATAGACTAAATAAAGATAAAATCTTATAGTAACGGAAACATTGGACTCCTATTTAATAGAAGCAAATTTAGGGGTTTCCTTGGCTCTCGTGAGGTAATTTATAAAATTCAAACTATTCTTTCATGTATTTATCCAACTATTAAAGATATAAAATTGAGGCTATATTCATACAACAATATTTTGCAGTATAATCTGTAGTTAAATTTTTGCAATAGCAAATATTTGGAGATGAATAGGAACAAAGTTCAAATTATATAATAATAAGATTTCAAATATCTTCGCTACTACACCTAGTTTTACCACAGTAAAATTTGAAAACCTAAGAAGTTACAATAAGGACATTTGTTTATTGTAATTCTTAGGAAATTGAAAACACTATTTAGTTCATGAACAGTTTTGTATCAGATGTTTAATCCCAGAGCCTTATTTATTAAAATTAAAATAAAGACAAATCTGCATTGGTATATCATTATTTTGGGTCTGTTGTAAAGCATATAATATGCGTGGGAAATATACATAAATTTGTAAACTGGTAAAGAACAGAGCTCTAAATTAATAGAATATCTTTTTCAAACAATTTTTACATAAAAAGATATATATTTTTACTGTTTCTTACAAATTACTTCGTCAAGTTTGTAATAAATAAAATAAATAAATTTCATTTAGCTTATAAATTTTTGTTTATATTGTCTGAAAAGAATGTTTGAATTATTGAAATTTTGAACTCATCCTTCTAGGTAACGTAAAATCCGAGATAGCTTGTAGCTATGTCAGTTTTTTTTCGGGTAAGATAAGAGAGAGGTATTTGGTGTGAGCCCTCCATGCCTTATTGGTCATGCTGTGAGAGGACTGATACGTGACACAACCCATTACACTTAAGTCCGGTTTCAAACCCTGAGGTGTCGATACGTCATGGGTACTGAGCACAGAATTGGAAGGGAGGTATTTTTTGTCTCGCCTGTAGAACTACATATATGCCGGGCGCTTTAGTATAGTATGAAGGGGAGGAATTCGGGTTTGGATTGCAGATGGAAGATGGAAATTTTTCCCATATTTATCTCTTTCTATTTTTTTTTCCTGGAACATTATTCATCCGTTTAAATGGAACGATTTCAATAGAAATGATCTCAGCTCTGAAGTTTAAGCTTAAGTATTTTATTATGACTGTTTCTTGTTAATTATTCAGATTATATGACTTATAAAGGAGTAGCGGTTAATAAGAAATAAGTTTAGAGGTAATCTACCCACATTTGCTTGGAGGGTGAGTGAGAAACTATCTAGGAAAAACTAACATAAGTAGTCTCGACCAGGATTCTAACCTCGATATCCCGGTTATCATCAGGCATGTATAACATGAAAGTGACGCCTTAGACCGTTCTGCCCCTGAAGTGGGTATTAAACTTAATCAAATCCAATAAATAAAGAAAAGCGATAGGTGTAATATGCTTGATGAAAGAATGCAAAGATGTCATAAATGTTCGTTGATCTGCATTAAAATTTTAATCAAATCATTCCCCTAGTCTGAAATTTTATCATTTTTTTTCTCGTGATCTCGTGATCCCTTTGCGTAGAGAAACTATTGTGATCTTACCACAAAAATAGTTAGAGATTTTGATGGATATCTACGTCTGAAACTGAAAAATTAGTTTTTTCGCTACCCTTATATTTGTCTGTTTGTCTTTCTGTGTTTCTGTGTCTCAGCCCTGAACCAAAATCATTTTACCAATATTGGGCTGAAACTTTGAATCTAGGTTTTTCGTCCACCCACATTTAATTGGAGAGAGTGGGAAACTATTTTGGAAAAACTACTCTTATCAAATCGACCAGGATTCAAATCTTGCTCTTTCAGTAATCGACAGTCTTGTTAGTTGCGAGAATTACTCCTTGAACCAAGCAGCCACCGAGCTATTTGTATGGTTATAATTTCTTAAAAATGAAATAGTAGTTTAGCTTGATCCTTGGACTAATTATATGTTTACATGTCACTTGAGGCCGGTTTTATGACTTCTGAATAAATATTGCTATCGGGAGGTTAAAGTGAGCTACCAGATAAAGGTTATCAGCCACTTTAATATCTTACGCATATTAGGAACTAAAATTATTTGCTGGATAGTTATCTGTAGGATAAGTATATTTTATCGTAAAAAACGCAAGGTTGGTACGGTTTTTACTGATGCGCGCATGTGTATAAATCCTGCTGCTACCACTACAACCTAGCGAGTGGTGACAACGCTCAACATTTGTTAGATAATGGCGGCTAAATGAGTGCGAGGAAACAGATTTCATCACGTGGACGAGAAACTAAGAGGGCTTGCAAGTACTAATTTCAGTGTCTGCCAAAATATTGGCAGTAGTTTGGTACAATGTTTTAAATATTTCATTTAAATAATTGGTTCTTATACAACTATAGCTCTACAAATAACTTGTTAGTTTTATAAAAGTATTAGTTAAATGTTCTAACTTCATATATAGTTAGAGCCTGGGCATGTGCTTACCAAGATTTCAACTTAAAAACAGATTGTGATAGGTGTAACCTCATGAAAAACAATGTGTCACTATGGCAACGCCAATTTTAATTTTCAGATAAAAATTATCAGCTGCTTAAACCTCCCGATAGAAATGTGATTGATTGATACATTTTATATGGCAGATAAATGTTATCTTGCAGTCATAAGACGCACTTTTAACTTGTTGAACTGATAGAAATATTTAACCGCCAGATTAATATTCATCCAGGAGTCATAAGAACGGCCCTTAGAGATTAAAAAACATATTTTAGGTTAATTATTGAAATATTAGTATTATTTAAATTGATAACGCATTAGTTAAAATCGATCCTCATCTCATAATATAAAGTGTGAGCCTTAAATATTTTTAAATAACTTAAAGCGTTACGAGCTGTGAAAGATATGCCACTTGAAAAATAGAAAACAATTCTATAAACGAGATTGTTTTTAATGATACATTCACTCTATTGGAATTGGTTTCAATTAAAAAAAATCATTTTTGCTCAAATACACTTTTTATGTTCTTTTCGCTTTCGGTATTTTACTATTGTTTTGTTTTAATTTGAACTGTTTCAAGTTTTTTTTAATTTTTCACATGCTAAGATCTTCCCATAAAACATATAATCTTCAAATCTTTAAGGTGTGTTTCGATTCCTAGATAATATTTTATTAGCATCGTACATATGTTTTTATTTCGGGATATTCTGCGAGATTTTATAATGATAATAATTTACATAGAATTAAGTTGACTTGACTCAAAACCATTAATTTTAAATTTGCATAACAAATGCACATATGAATGTATAAAGGTATTTTTAATATATTTATTTTAATAACCGTATCTAACTACCTGTTCAGGTTGTAAGCATATATTATAATTTTTATAATAGGACATGGATGAGGAAGAAAACATTTTATATGTAATCTGCCCACATTTGCGTGGAAGGAGAGTTGGAAACCATTTAGGAAACACCACATCCAATAAAACCAACTGGGATAAAAAAAAAACACTGTTTTCCTCGCTATCAGCAGGCTAGTCTAGCACTAAAGTTCACCACATCCAATAAAACCAACTGGGATAAAAAAAAAAACACTGTTTTCCTCGCTATCAGCAGGCTAGTCTAGCACTAAAGTGACGCCTTAGGCGATTCAGCCAATGAAGCGAGTATTTTCTTATCGGTGAAAATATAACAAAACATTACAGAATTATCTAGCACTGTTTAGTATAAAGCCCTTTCACTGAGTAGCACCATCACCGATTGTATGTCATTCCCCGCATTGCTAAGGGCTTTTGAAGCGAGCGTGCTCTCTCTTTCTCTAAGTATTTAATTAAAATTTAGAATTGAAACAGAAAGTCGGAGTAAGCAAGATACAATTTTACTAAAGTCGGGATTAGAACGGTTCAAATATCAGATGTGCTCGCTAGTGAAATCCACCCACAAAATTATATTCACCAACCTACTTCCACATCAGTGGGCCCATGCATAAGGATTTCAGTCTAGTATTGTCTGACTTTACGGTGGCTGGAAGGTTCAGTGTTCGAATACTGACAAGAAGTGATAAGGTGCTTTTTTCTTCTTCTTTTAAACAATGTTTCGATAATCTCTCGACCCAAGGGCGGGTTCATTTCTTCTGAATTGTACCTTCTCCATCCTTACCCCATCAGGGTATATATAATGATAGTCCGGAATGTTAAAAATCCTCAAGCAAGAAAAAAAATATCTAAATACTTTTTCTGATTGAAATATATTGAGTTTATTCCTTACTATCCTAACCTATTAAGATTACTAATTTTTTTTTAATCAGCATGTTTAATGCAAGAGTTATTAACAAAATAGTTGCCCTGAATCGGTGGTTGCATGGTCTAACACGTCATTCTCGTGTTAGACTGGAAGGTTGATGACGAGTAGATCATGTTTCGAATCCTGGTCGGGTGTACTGAGGGTAATGCTGCCTAAATGGTTTACAACTCTCACTCCACGCAAATTTAGGTACATTTACTCATACAATCTACCTTCATTATGCTAATCCCACTAACATAATAATGAATTCGTACAACCCAAACGGGTAAGGGGAAGATAAACATAATAATTTGAGAGATAATAGTAAGGAAAGCAGCTTAGTAATAAATTCGCCTTTATTACTCCTAAGAAAGGATGGGAAGAGCAATCCTAAATGCAAGCAGTCTATAAACTAACCTTGAACTCACCGTCAATGGAGATCTAATCCATAGAGAGCTTAGAGGTCAGTAATAAACAACGTTACCCCGTTGGTAAGCGGAAGAGATCTAATGTCTACAGGAAGTTACATGGATAGAGGGGGTTGGGGGTGGGAACGGAGGTTTGATACTACATCAAAGTGTTACGTAAGACAGTATATATTATACTTGAATACTAATTTTGAAAACATAATTTTAATATTAATATTTTCAACGTTTAAAGGAATACTTACCTACTAACGATTCTCAGATGCATTAATAAATCTGAGTCCATCTTTTAGTTTCACAAATGCTTCCTTATGAAATAATGACATTTACTCTTAATGGGAACTTTTACGTAACACAGGTTGCAGGGTGGAAGGGGAGATTTAACGTCTACATCGTTAGGAAAAAATCTACGTAGTTTTTTGATCACATGTAATGTAGGGCCATCGTTGCAGATAAATATTTTTGTTGAATTATAATCACTTCTGTGGTTGAATGGTCTAAGGCTTCACTTTGTCAATATATTGGATTGCCAAAGACGGGAAAATTGGCATTTGATTCCCATTCAAATATATTGAGTTTATTTTTTCCTAAATGGGTACGTTGTTTACTTCCTATCCTATCAGTGTAGTTTTGTTGATATCCTGGACTGGTAACATCACATTGTACACACATACTCACTGCCAGGTATATATATAGTTAGCTAGAAGACCACTCCTGTATTAAAAAGTGATTTTTTACAAAACATAATATATCAATTTTTTTATTATACTCACAAGGACCACGGTATATATTTCTACAAGGAAATCTAGTTTGTTAAATAAAATATCACATTTATATTTAAAAAGGAATTTTATCATTGTCCTGCCCCAAGTAGAATCAGGTATGTGATCCGTATTCAAATATGTTTTATTTATAAAAGTAAAATTTAATATATGTTCCTTTCTATCGCCCCTCCACCATTTTTTCAATTTGAGAAGACTCTACGTTTTCCGCATGACCCATTTTTCCAGAAAAAAAAAATGGATGTGGTCTTTTGCACAAAGTAATTGCAAACCACTCTATTTAAGTATAAAGTTGATTACATATTTGTATATACTTTTTTAAAACTATATTTACATAGTGTTGTTAAACTTTACATAGGACAATATAGTGGCACCATATATAGCAGAAAGAATAAAACAAAAGATTAATTTTTTTAATTTTACCATTAAATAATACTACTTCCACTTATTTTATGGAATTACTCTCACAATGGACTGAATCGTTAATCCCAAAACCTAAATCTTGTTAGAGTAAACCAAGGTAGTTTAACAAAGTTGTTTCTCATCATCCTTCTATGCGAATACTTAATCATTTCCTAATAAGTCCCTCTTCCTTAGTCCTACCTTCTTTGTATCAATCAGGGATATGAGAGGAAAATTGTTCCCTTAATCTTTTATCTAGAAAATTTTCCATTTTGTATAATTTTTTTTCTTTTACTTGAAAAAATTACAAAATATTTAACATTAACAACTGTAGTTTAGATATTTCAACTTTTAAAGTTTCCACTCAATTCAAAATGTCCCAAATATGTTGATACCATAAACGGTACCAAAAGTGTTTCGTAAAGCGCTTTGTCGCTGAGTGTGTCACTTAATATATGTTGTATGAGATTATATGTTATATGATACGTTCTAAAGCAGCTTTGTTAATATTTCTATATCATAGTTAAAGCCTTAAAAACACCCCCTCTTCCTTTTGTATTAAGTGATCTAAAAACTCATTTCTATTCTCTATAATTTGCTTGGAATTTATTATAAGTATATCATTACTAAAATAGTTAAAATAATTATAGATATGGCTTAAGTATTTGTTGACCACTTTAACCCCACTCCATTCCCCTTTAATTATCCCCAACACAATATTGATTGCTTTATGGATACAATGTAACAGGTTCTGGTACCACCTAGCTCAATCCAGCCCCTTCACCTATTGGCGGGCCCCAAGCCGCTATTGTGAAATATTTTCCATTTCAAAATTTACAGGGAACATTTATCTTCATTATAAATTTTTGCTAGGTCCTAAAGGGGCTAAAAATCTTCGTACATTTTTCATCTTACAGATGTAAATAAATTAAAATCCATATTTCACGGAAATATATATTTTTTTGGTGTTTGAACAATAAATTATAAATGTGAATAAGCTGATCAGTAATTAATGGTTGGGTTTTGATGAGGAGGGTAAGGGAAGAGGAAGGGAAGAGGTGTACCTCTGTCCTTTCTCCTCAATTTTTGAATGCTATACGGCAAACTCATGCATTAAATATTGATGAGAGATGAGACGTTACATACATAATAGCCTGACAGAGAATGCCAACATTCATCTTTGAAATGAACTTACATCATTACCATAAATTAAATTTGAACGGAAACTTTGATGAATGGACGTGTTTTAGATTCTTCTTTTATTTTTTAGGTGAGTATATATTTATTTATTTAAAAAAAAAGCTTCAAAATATTGACGCTACGCTGTATTTCTTTCTTACCCATGGCCTTGATGATTTTTTAACAATTTTCATAATATTACAATATTAAGCTACCATATCAGGACCCCCACTAGTTTCTTAGAAAAAAATCCCTGTGTTTTGGAGGTTTTACAGAAGGAATTCTAATTTTTACAGGTAGGTTTACTGAAGAAAAGACTAATACAATTTTATCTTTCCTCAAACTGACTAAGTGTGAAATCATGTAACTTATGTTTACTTAGGATGTGTTGATATTGATGGGGAAATACATCTTCTGTCACTTCACAAACATTGTTTAAGATATAATGAAACACGTTTAAATCAACATGTTTAGTTCTTAAATTCATTTATCCATTATATTATCCATTCAAATAATTACTTTCTTAATATTTCAGTAAAATATGCCACTAAAAAAAATATCTCAATATGTTTATTAGATTTTTCAAAATGTCTTGTGATTTCCTTGTTTTTTTACAGACAACAAAAATTCCCTGTGTATACCCTGTTTTTCAGGTGCTTGGCAACACTGCTTAGCTATCAGTGGCCTGAATTGTCTATCACGTCGTACAAACCAAAGATCTTTTGATATTTCATTTTGTACTGAATTAAATATAGTTTAAATGTTATTGTTGCAACATTCAATTATCATAGTGATTATTAGAAAAACTTAACTTTATTAAAAACTATACGTAATTTAGGAATAGATTAGGTCCTATTGTTTAATCATATGTAAGTACTAACTCTGAGGAGAGGAAATACAAATTGAATTAAATGAGTCAAATGAACATTAGCTAGCTGTATTTTTAATAAAAACAATAAAAACATTTTTAAGGGAGTAGTTTTCATTTAATGTATTTTATATATTTTTTTAATTCTCTGGATAGTTTTAAAATATATATATTAAATATTTATTTATTTATATACACAAACAAGTTTCTGAAAAGGATATTATGTTTGTTGGTTGCATAATCTATTTACAAAACAAATATAAACAAAGACCATGTGAACGCGTTTTTTTCATTTCGTACTAGATTATTAAATAGTTATTTCGTGATAATTAACATTATTTCGATTCTGGCTTCTCATTGAATTTATTAACCGATAAAAGCGAGGTTCTGTTTTAACCTGATCATTTGGCATTTCTTCTGTCTTTCTGTCCCCATCTTCGGCAGTTCAGTCAATTGTGAGGATGATGCCTTAAACAATTTGACCATCAATATAGCCACGGTCGTTATTGTTATTATTTTATCGCATTTTTAGATAACATTGTACACATAAAATCATACTATTTAAAGCTTCAAATAACTTTTTTTTATATATTTCTTAAACTAAAAGCAAAAATTGCAAAGGAAAATATAGATTTATTTTACATAAAGATACATTATTTCGTACAACTCTATTAAGTTGGATTAAATTTCTAAAATTAAACTAAGTTGAAACACATCAATACAATTATCATATTATGTGTTGTTGTTTTTTCTAAAAAGGTTAATACATTACTTTTATCTTTACTTTTGAGGGATTATATTATTATATTATATTATTAACTATTTATCAAGAGGCAGGGTGGAAATATTTTCAATGGGGAAAAGCTACTTTTTTTGTATGGATTGCACTCGAATATTTGTTTGTTTCTACAATTAGTTGAAATAGCGACAACATAATTGGTTGATGTTAGCCACGTTTAAATATTTTTTTTATTATTGGATGGACTCAGCGTGCGTGAGCAATCACATTAGAGCAAAACTAAAGTGTTGTTGTATCTCTTGGCCGTCGACAAAGTTGAGCACATGAATAAAAATAAAAAAAAGAGTTGAGGGTGCCTGCTATACGATGCGTGTTTTGTGGAGTTATATAAGCCAGCGTTTCCCAACCTGTGGCTCACGTAACGCTACTGGCCTTGGGCTTTTTTTTATCAGTCCTTAAATAGATTATTATCAATGGTGATAGTACTTGTCCTGTAGTAATTTGGACTAGGTATTTTTGTATCGAAAGATAAATATCAATAGCTTATTTATTTCTACGATAGGAATAAAACAGTTATCAATCACGGTAGTTAATTGTCAAGAAATAATAATTAGGAAATTATATCTGAATAATCCTATGATGACCCGTTCTGTGAAATAATGCTCAGAGTTGACCTCTTATGACTCGTGAAATGAAATGACATGAATTCATCGAATCACTACTTATAGCTTGTAACTAACTATACATTTGTTAAAACTGTGCAATATTTTTTTCCTTGTTGAATGATCATTATTATTATTATTATTATTAGCACCGCGTCTTACTACCCATTCGGGTTATACGCACTTACGCTAATGTGCAATGGTAGGGTGATTGTGAGATGAAATGGAGGACCTACAGTTTAACGTGGAATCCGAACCACGGTAGAGGCCTGGCATTCCTCACATTCACAAGTTGTGATTAATACACATCTTGTCAGAGGTGAAGGAAGGGTTTGGCAATCAGATAAATCTGTGCCGGGACCGAGGATTGAACCCCGGACCCTCAGCACAGAAGTCTGACACCTTACCCCTAGACCACCAGGTCACCTGTATTGTGGAATGACATCAAGTGTAAAGCCAATCATCTTTATAGCCTTTAGGATTAAATACATAACTCCCACATCCATTCCAGTCACGCTATTCATACGAACAGCCTTGTTTTCAAAATTATTATGTAAATTTGTATTTTGTATTTAATATATTCTCGTTGTTTTCAAACAAAATTGATTTTTATTTTTATTAACAAAGAACTTATAGAAAACATAACTAAATTTTAATGCTTACTACTCTATTTTTGGTAGTGTAATTTTGTACAACTATGAAATAGATAGAGAACGATTTTTTTAGGTTGTGTATTAAAATTTTTAAATTACATTGTGTACTTATTTTGAGTTAGAAGTGTACATTAATTTAATAATTACTATATATTTTGAATTAACCTTAAGGACCAACTTTTTATTTACAAACACAACAAACAAATGAGCTTTGCTTTTAAGATTGTGTCTAATATTCAGTGGAGTGTTGTGGTGGGTTGCCAGGTTACCAAAATTTAGCTTAAACTCTATGTGTGAATTATTCTAATCACTCAGAAAATGTTTCATTGGCCAAGAATATGTAAATATATTTTCAATTTTTGAGATATGTAGAGCATAGCCTATAATGTGTTTTATCTTAAAACTTAAGGGAACCAGGACGTAACCTTAAACGGATAAAATTCTAACAAGCTCTGATTACTCGATAAAAACTCCTAGACACGACACTGCGAGCTTCATACGCCAAACCCTTACTGCTAGATATATAACATTTAGATGTTAAATACGAAACTATATAATATATGAAAAGTAAATATTTTTTCACCGACACTATTTAGAATTAAGTGATTTACCACTGTAAGCGTTAACCCAAAATTGGGGTATATAAATAGTCATCAGCATTGTAGGTCAAAATTAACTTTGAGACTAACTGTTTTATGAAAATATGAATTTATCAGCATTCATTCACGAAAAGCTACACATCTATTTTTGGCAAGCAGCCACTGAAATAATGCAGGGACTGGTAATTTAAAAGAAGTGTTTGAGCGCATGACTTCAACTTTTTGGGTCAAACTTTGGCTCTAGCTAGGTGCAATAGGGCAATAGGGGTATTTTGTAATTCTCTAGGATAATTGTGAGAGAGTTAGTAAAATTAGCGATTTTCATTATCCTTACTCTTTTTTTATTTGCGGTATATAACATGCCCTTTATAAACAAAATTAAATAAGAGAATGATTTACTAACTATTCTAGCTCTGTTACATAACAAACACCAAGACAGTATCCTTTACGTTAATTAGTCATTTTAAAAAAGAAACGTAGATCTAATCAACTGTAAATTGCCATGCCAAAATGAAGAGCCACTGAAAATCAAAATTTGAAATCAAGAGTTGGAAAACATGGAGCAGTTCAAGTACCTGGGAAGTCCACTGACAAAGAATGCTTACTGCACCAAGAAAATTGGGCCAAGGATCACCATGGCTATTGAAGCTTTCAAAAAGAATAAGTTACTGCTGACCAACAATTTTAGCTTGGAACTGAGGCAGAAACTAATGAAATGGTACATTTGAAACATCGCGCTTTATGAAGGAGAAACTTACACTCTTAGGAAGTTGTAAAATAAATACTTGAAGAGATTTGAAATATGGTGCTGGAGAAGAGTTGAGAAAATCAGGTAGACATACAGGATGACAGTTTAAGAAATCCTTAGAATAGTGGGTGAGAAAAGAACCATTTTGATGTGATTCTTCGATGCGAAGCAAACTAGATCGGACATATCTCGAGGAAGAACTGTCTTCTGCAAGACGCCTTTGATAGAGATGTTAAGGGAAAGAGGAGTTTAGAAAGAAGGATGATTCAAATACTGTATCAATTAAAGTAAAAAAGAAAATTCTGAGAGCTCAAGGAAGCAGAGGACAGGGTGCATTGGTGGTCTAAGTTCCTTTTGTAAGACAGAACACCTAATAATAACATTCAAATTCCAAGAACACTTAAATTATTTGAGAAACACACTATTTATGTGAGGTATCGGAATTTTCTTTCCTTTGTTGTTTCAATGCTAGGCAGTGCCGATTTTATAATTAATAACAGAACCATAGTGGTAGCTTTGTTAAACTTAATACAATGCACATCAAGGCTAGTGTCATGATTTGAACGGCTACGTACTTCAAGTGCACAGGCCAAATTTGTGTGCCGACTTTAGAATATATTAGAAGCGCGCAAGAAAGGTGCATCAAAATGCACCATTGTTTATGTCTCTGAGCCTCATAAGGCAGCACTGTTTGTTTTATCGTATAGGAAAAACACGTCTCTACTTCAATTAAAATTGTACTGTGTTTGCATCCTTACCAACCTAACCTGACCTAGTCTTTTCACGTGGTTCTAATAGTTTATTTTAATTATTGTAAAGAGTAAGAGGGGTGTTTACAGCATATAATTGCCATATGGTCACGTTATGCTGTAGTTGTTTTTTCCCTTTCAGCTTTTGATACGAGGTCTATTTGCGCTTATGATACCTATCATTGTGCGAAATTTATTAGAGGTTTTCCCTTTTGTGCGCTACGGATTTTATCCTAGTTTGAACTACTGACTTTGATCCTGTAGACCGGGATTTAAACCTTAATGGAAACGCTATTTCTATAATAGTGGCCTACCATTTTTTCCCTAGGCTAATAGTTCTCCGCAAATAAATAAAACTACTGAGATTTTAGCACCGAGTCCTACTACCCGTTTGGGCTGTACGTTTATTTACTTATTATGCTAATGGTTTGGTAAATTAGGAAGCTCGTACTTATAGGAAATTAACCCGCATTTGCGTGGAGATAAAGTGAGTGTAGAAAATCATTTTGTAAAATCCCCCTTCAGTACACCAGACCGAGATACGAACCTCAATCTCCCCATCATCGATGGACTATTCTACTGTGAGAGTGGCGATTTTAATCATGCGGCCAATGAAATAGGTATTATTGACATTGATTACATTAAATAAAATTATATGATTCTAAATTTCTCTTTTATTCTAGGTTGGTGGGAAACTGGTGTGTTTTGGTACCGATCCTGGTTGAGTGTAATGGTCTGACATTTGATCAAAGATGTTTTACTTTCCCTCTTAGCAGATTTGGATATATTTCCTCTATAATATACCATTATCAACCTTAACTTTAAGGGTAAATATGTGGACTGACAAAATACTCAGTAGGACCCGAAGCACGAACAAATTATAGGTAATTTAATAATATTTGTACGATGTTTTTTTACATCTCGCTTGCTTTCAAGAAATGTAGAGCTAATAACATACAAAACAATAATTTTATTGGTTGTTCTTTATGTGTGTGAAATATGTTTTCTTACTTTACACGACTAAAACAAATTTAGAGTGTTCGAAAACAAGGGGCTTAGGAATATGTTTAGTCCAAAAAGGGATGAGGCTACTCTGGAGTGGAGAAGGTTAAGTAATGATGAGTTACATAGTATTAACTCATCACAGGACACTGTTAGCTTAGTCAAGTCTCGTAGATTAGGGTGCGCGGGAAATGCAATGTGAATAGGATATTTTAAAACCTTGCTCAGTGTATTGACTGGCAAACCCAATGGAAATAGACCGTTGGGAAGACCTAGCCGCAGATGGGAGGATAAAATTAAAATGGACCTGTAAGAACTACGGGGAAGTGAGAGAGACTATATAGAACTATCTATCAAGATAGGAATAGCTTTATTGAGGAGGACTGGATAGAACTAGTTCAAGATACGGATAGGTTGTAATGAGGTAGACTGAATAGAACTAACTCAAAATAGGGATAGGGTGAAATGAGGTGGATTGGATAGAGCTAGTTCAATATAGAAATAGGGTGAAATAGGTGGACTGGACATAACTAGCTCAAAATAGTGATATGGTATAATGAGGTGGACTAAATAGAATTATTTTAAGATAGGGATAGGGTGTAATGAGATGGAATGGATAGAATTAACTCAAGATAGGGTGTAATGAGGAGGATTGGATAGAGCTAGTTCAAGATAGAGATAGGTGTAATGAGCTGGACTGGATAGAACTAACTCAAGATAGGGATAAAGTGGAATGAAGTGGAATGGATAGAGAGCTAGCTCAAGATAGGGATAGAGTGTATTGAGCTGGACTGGATTTAACTAACTCAAGATAGGGATAGGTTGTAATGAGATGGACTGGATAGAACTAACTCAAGATAGGGTGTAATGAGGTAGATTGGATAAAGCTAGATCAAGAGAGAGATAGGTGTAATGAGATGGACTGTATATAACTAGCTAAAGATAAGGATAGGATATCACGAGGCAGACTGGTTAGAACTAGACCAAGATACGGATAGTGAGCGTAATTTCTAAGTTCTGCAATAAACTCTTGAGTTACTAATGTTATAGAGTGAGTAAGGGAGTATTTGTACGACTCATGGATATTGTCTGACAACTGTAAAATCTACAACGTCAACTTTATTGGATAAATTCGTTTATATTATGGGTCATTTAAATTTTCGTGTGGTTTAATATGTGTTTTAAAAGTAGGTGCTATAATTATTACGCAACTCACATAAGCAAATAATAAAGGGGTTGGGCACTTTTTGTCTAAAATGGAAACTTAAGTATTGGACAATATAATGTTCCTTGACAAGATTTTAGATTGTGTACTTACTAAATAGTTTATATGAGCAAAACTTAATGTAGAAGGTATACGATGGGAATACGATACTAGCCAAAGCTACTATGAAGCAAAACAAGAGATAGAGAGACGACAAATTAGAAAGAGAGGTGAGTGTTTTCTCTTTTAGGTGCAAGTCTCTTTGGAAAAGCTGAAACCTACCTCCTCCTCCAAAAACCACCCCCTCCCTAACGATGCTTCACTAACGTAATGTAGTGTGCGCGGAAAGAAACCCCCCCCCCAAAAAAAACAGTAGTGATCGGTAGTGGTGGTTACAAACAAATCGTAGCGAGATTGAAAACCGAAATCGATACGAGAACGGTGAGGCACGCTGGATTCGAGATGTGCCCTTAGGAGATGGTGGTGAACTCTAGGAGAGAAATTAAACTTTCAAGGGAAACACCGAACTAATTTCCTTTTTCCAGACAGTAATAAATGATCCATGTCATTATGATTAATTACCTTTATAAAATACCTGCATTATCCAGATATATTAATCCGCAGTGGAAGACGGGTCACCATTGGAGGGAAGGCAGGAGTTCCAATTCCAATGGGGTGAAATAGAGGTATTTAAAATAAACGAAAATATATTTTCATTTCCTTTAAATTGGTTCCTTAGTTTATTATTTTAATATTTAATTTAGTATTGAGGTGGCTCATAGCCGTAAAGAGATAAAAAAAGGCAGTTATAATGGAGGTCACTTACTTTATAATGGAGAGACTTGAATTATCCTAATTATAAATAAAAAATGCAACTTCATCCCCAAAACACCCAGCTGAGAATCTAACTTAGATATCACAGTTAATAATTGTGATGCTGACACTTTACAGTGCATTACTAACAGAAATGATAAATAAATTAATTTCTTAGGTAACATTGCGATAAAGCTACAATATTAATGTTAAATTTGCTAAACACTTGGCAATATTAGGGATTTGAGTACCGTCGCATGGAAAACAGTTTTCAAAACCTTTTTTACGTTTCCAGCTTCATTATTTCACATATTATACTACTATAAATCCACATGGCTGACTCACTCACTGACATTAATGTTTACCTACTCCCATGTGAGCTAGAAACTTAAAATTTGGTGAACTTATATCTTTTAGCCTATAACCGACGGGAAAATTCCAAAAAGTTAAAACCATTAATTTTTTAACCCCCTAAAAAATTCAAAAGGGTGGAGCAACTTTAAAGTCGGTGCGGACCTTTCCTTGGAGGTATCTTGTGGCTAAACAGTAAGACCTATTAAAAAAAAGGCTCTGTAATTATATTCGGTTACATCCACTTGAGAAAAAAACGCACTGGGGGCATAGCCCCCAGCGAGCAAAGTGAGTATTATTTCAAAACTCTAATAATATATTCATGTTCGTCATTAAGTTTTGAAAATATAAAGTTGACATTTCGTTTTTATGATACAACATAGATATATGTATATATACTTTAGTAAAATAAATAAAAAATCCAACACCTAATTATTATTTTAGCTCAATTTTATTCAGAGTTTCACTAAGCGTGACATTTAAGAAACACATTTAAGCTTTACGGTAGCTACAACAACATAAAATTACAAAAATATAAGTTAATAATTCGAGTTTAATTCATTCATAATTATAATTTAATAAATACAAATAATGCTACTAAATGAAATTGTGACATAATATTAAATTGTGAATACTATGGAATTGGTCCATTTAATGGTGTACTTAATTATTGATTGGAGCGTGGTAATACTCAATTATATTTTTGCACGGAATTTAGCTTAAATTAATTTGAAGCTTACAAAGAACATATTTACAGATACACCATTTATACATTCGGTCAACTGTCCCTTAAGAAATATTGTATATTAGTTCACTAATTTATATCATTTTCCAAGCTATATTTATGTGCCTGATAACACTATAAAGTCTTACTTCCGGTCATATAGAATCTCCCGTTTGTATTTTAAAATTAACTTCTTTAAGATATTTAATGAACTCATGAATTTATTTAGGGAATTGTAAATAGTCAAATAACTTATCATTAAAATCATATTGCCCTATATTCTTCAAAGTTAACCAAATCCTTACATTTATTAAGGGAAAGACGAGTTTTTCATTTAAAGTTGTCTTTAAAGTTTCAGTAGCTATTTTAGAAATAAAAACTTTTATTGATTTTCTAGAACGTATATTTTTTATAGTAAAATATGACATGCTCTTTCTAAATAACAAGAGCATGATATTAAAACTAACTTGAGTAATGACTCTCTTTTAAACACTTCACATAATACGTAGCCCTTATGCTATAGTTATCGTATAACAATACGAACGAAATAATAACATATACGTAACACCACGTCTTACCACCCGTTTGGGTTATACGCTTAAGTACTAATTATGCTAATGGGTTAGGAATTGTGAAGGTTTAATATGGAGGAAGTGAACCCGAATTTTCATGGAGGAAGAGTGGAAAACCATTTAGGAAAAACCACCCCCAGATCACCCGACTGAGATTCGAAACTTGGTCTCCCTGTCATTGGCAGTCTAACTCATCACGATACATGCGTGTTAGCTAACTGGGCCACCGAAGTGGGTTACGAACGAAATAAATATATTAGTAGATCCTAACATGATTATAAACAAAATATCTAGACTTGTGGTTGATAACTATAATCACAAAGCCATAGTGTGGTATATGATATTGGGATTACAAATAAAATAAAGCTTTTATTTGTACATTTACTTAATTACAACACTGGAAAATATCAGCTTCAATTGATTACGAGTGGTATTTTTTTAGCATCGCACCTTTCTACCCATTTGGACTATACTACTATAAACATATTACGCTAATGGGTTAGGTATCAGTAAGGTTGCAATTTTAGAAGAAGTATGCCTAGCACCAACATGGAGAAAGAGCAGTAAACCATTTAGGAAAAAAACCCATCAGTACACCTGACCGGAATCAAACCACGATCTCCTCGTCATCAGCAGTCTAATCTATTGCGAGAGTAGTGCCTTAGACCATACGTCCCCCGAAGTGAGTGTGAGCACGCATAGTAAACACAAACGTTAGATTTTTTACAGCTCGTCCTTCTATTTGTCCAGACTTCATATTTAATTGCACTAAATTATAATTGTCATTAGAGTATAGTTTAGAGGGGATGCACCCAAATTTAAGTGGTGGGTGAGTATAAAAAAATACCAAAAAAACCCCACCTGCATAGCCAGTCGATAATCAAGTATCGACATTTTCGAAACATGTGTGTGCCCGTCGATGAGTGTTAAGAGAATCGTTTAATATTAATATTATAATGAATTGAGTAATACGAAAAGAAAATTAAGCTATAGCGTGAGTGATATAGTTGGTTATGATGAAAGAAGGAAGGGACTGCAATTTGAATAGTGAGTCAATGTTGCGTGATATATCTAACTATGTGAAAGAACATGCGAAATTGCCTTTAATCAAAAACCATTTTCCATTTGATTTCTTCTCTGTTCTAATATGCATTAATATTTGTGTAAAAAGTAGCCCTTACAATATCACAATTTAAAACTCGTTTCAGTAAGCAGTTTAGGGGATAATATACACTCAGTTTACCCTGAAAGGTAAAAAAGCTAACCTTACATGCTTCCACCATGGCAAGGCTTATAAGTTAGGGTCATAGTGTAATCTGTAATAAAAAATTTACTTTCTTGTTAAACGAAGTGTACATATCTGGGTTTTTTTTTCATTTCCACGTCTTATTACCCGTTCAAACTATACGCCTCTGATGTATTAACTACACTGGTGCAAAGTAACATATAAACACATGGATTCATAAACAGGTCTGTTACTCATGATTAATCTTTGGTAAACTTTAGAGATTGTGCGAGAAGATCAACTGGACTGGTTTTACAGTGACGGGATTTTTTGGTTAGAATCTCACCCGGGTGTAGGGAATGTATTTTTCCTGTATATATATTTTTTGCTTAATCCTCATTTATTACGTTTTATTAGTTTATGAATTCATACAGTTTGATGAACAAATTATTTAAAAAATTCTGATAAGATTATAGTTTGAAACACTGTACACTGCTTTAGAAATTTAAAAGGTTTTACATAAATAATTATTGCAACGGTGAATACGTGGACTAAGGGGGTGGTCATTCAGTCTGATTTTACAGTGAAAGAAAAGATGTATACATATATATATATATATGTATACATACATATATATGTATATATATTTTTTAAACATCACGTCTTAACTCCCATTCGGGCTATACGCATATAAAATAGTTACGAAATTGTTTTAAGGATTAGGAAGGTTGAATTTATATTAAGTGTTTTCTGAATTTGCGTGGGGGTAGAGTGTAAAAGAATTTAAGGCAAATCACCCTCAGATCACCCGACTGATATTTGAACCCCGATCTCCCTGTCCTTGAAAAGAGTGATACCTTAAAGTTTAGAGAATTACCCTACCGATGTGGGTCAAACACGAAAAGCATGCAAAAAGGAATTGAGCGCTTAGAATTATTACATCCGGGTGTAATGTAGGCCTAGTTGGTAAGTTTCTAAATTTTTTATATTCCTTTCCACAAAAATACTCGTTAAATTATTTATAATTCCTTTTTTCTGATCCCTAAGCCCTTAGTGTTAATATGTGGAAGATGGTAAGACGCGTAGAATTTTCACTAAATTATAAAAAGTTTAATTCAATTTTAAAAAATCTTTGTAATGTCAAATTATAATTTGGTCTAGTATAAGTCAAATACTTATTTGTCAATCTGGTAATTAAAGTTATCATAGATGATTAAATTTGTGATTTCAGGTATGTAAGAACGATCCAAACTTGTCAATATGGCGCTCCAAAATCTCCCATAGTTAGTGGTGGATATTCGAAACTGAAACTTTGCCACAAGCCCAATCTAAGTTAAAACCAAGCTACATCAAGGTAAGGATTTAATATATGTGTTTGATTATCTTTATTATTATCATCATTATTATTAGTGGTTATCTAACCAGCTATTTTTAACTACTAGCTTATTTCACTATCTTTAAATAAGGTGGAATATAAATCCACTTAAGGTGATATGGAAGGAGACGCGGGAAAAGACCAGTGTTTTTGCAGTTTTGATGGCTTTTTTTTTTTTGGCTAAAATTTAAAAACATATTTCTCCAGTTAAAACATAGAGTTTAATTTTCTTCACATGTCAACCTCAAAATTTAAAATACTATAGATTTATTTTGCACCTTGTATTAGTCAGTAACATGTCTGCCTGGTGAGTTAAAAGTTCCGGCATCGATTCCAATCATTGCTGAAATATTAACCATTGGTAAAGTTGGTATTACTTCTTACACAGTGATGTAATATCGGCTTATAGGTTGGGTCTTGTGTTTATACGCAATTCATTTAGTTTATAATTAATGTGTGGATATAATCAGTCGGTTTAGAAAATGCACATTAAATGCCTTTAGAAAATATTTAAAAAAAACATAAAAATAACAGACAGAAGAAATAGGTAATAAATGTAATATAAAGACTAACATTTTTTTTTTCCAAAACATGAAATTTATCAAAGTTTAAACGAGTCAAGCGTCTGAACTAATCCTCTCAAAGATCAATGGACAAAACGTGACGTCACAAACTTGCAACAGTACAACCCCACAGCACCAAGCTCTTTTTGTGCAATCATTTAAAAAAAAATCAATGTTGATATTAAGGATAATACGGTTTATAGTTTCTACGAACTCAAACAATAGGAAGAATATATATGTTGTTAATTCCTGAAATTCAGACACAGAGAATCGCTGAAAGGTTTAACTTTATAAGGCTTTAATTAGCTGGGAGCGTTTGTAAACAGCCAACCTTCCCTTCAAGCACCACCCTTTTCAAAGTTACACCTCCTGCTATTAGGAAGCAGAGGTCCGCAGGGGTATTGATACGCGAGTTAACGGGCGAGTTCACAAACTCAGAGGACTTGATGGAGAGATGGTGTTGGGTTAGGTCACGCGTGGCTGTTGGATAGACCGTGTGGATCTAAACACACTATTACCAAACCTAAAAACATTGGGACCCGTCCACTGCGTTCAATGTTTCATTATGATTTAATTTGTTAGTTTATTTATTATTTGTAAGACAAGGAGCATTAAGCTGGGGATGTAAGGAAGGCAAGAAAATATCAATGTTTTGCAGTTTTTGTATAGAAACTTTTTTTGGCCAAAATAAATAAAATATCAGTTCAATACAATCTTAAAGTTTAATTTTCTTCATACAGTGAACTCAACAGTTGTTGAATATCTCTCAAGAGTGTCCTGGAATTTAATGACAACTTTTTCTCTTAATTTAAAAAATGTTCTCATCTAATAACGCTATACTCACGACAAATGCTTAATAACTGCAGTTTATGTATTGCTTACATATTATATTATTTAATACATCAATTCAATCACTCCTCAAACACTTATAGAAATACCTTTTACCTAATAGAAAAAAAATTAAGAATAAATAAAATGAGAATTTTCATTTTAAATGATTTAAATTTCCTATAACACTAACGATTATGACAGGTCAAAACTATTTTGGTCATTTAAATATTATTTGAAAAATCCTCACTTGAATGACTATGTATTTCTCTCATTAAACTGCTGCGAGACTAACTGGTCAATCCCGACCGACCTGTGGCTGAACCCTAGAAGTTGTCAATCTCCATATAGACTGAACTGCCAAGTTCGGTAAGACATGCTAGTACACCCAAACGGAGTTGAAACCCCGATTTTCAATTCACTATTAAACCAAAAAAGAAGAAACTAACACCTTTGTACCCTTGGGTCCCCTCATAGACTGGGTGATGAGAATGTAATGTATGATAATTTAAATAAGTGCAATGGTGTGATAACGATGAGGGGGAAAAATATTAAAAGTCTTTCCAAGTATGATTTTGCATTGGAATTGAGGTAATAACTTATCCTCAATGATGAAAAAGGAGGATGTGAGATAAATGACTTAGACCACTCGGCCAGAGATGCATTTATCTCCGCTGTAAAAAGAAAAGGAGGAAGGGCCAACTGGAGAAAGACATCTGATGTACTGAGTTTGTGACGTCAAAAACTCAAAGCTACAGGAAAGTCAAGCTAAGTTGTTAAAAATCTGGTCACATTTTTTAGCTTTAAATAATAAGCTAACCATTAAAAGTGACATCAATGTCCATTTAACGTTATTACTTTTTTTTTTATTATGTATATTTGGCTGTCTTCTTATTAAAATATAACTGCTTTGTACCGTATGACGTAACCAATGACATAATCAAATTTAAGTGGTGATATCTCTCCAATCTCCTTACATTTGTAGTATCGTAATTTTTAGGGCTGATAATATTGATAATTGTTATTTTATATTAGTTTTAACACAATATGTAATGTGTGTGCCGTTTCATACATACCGATATATTCTCACAACTTTTGATAAATGTAGGTGGAGATAACTTTTTTTCTAGCTATACTTTTTATATTCCTTATTCTGGGTAGTATTGGATATTTTGATAACAATAACCCAGTTTTATAAATATTTGTTAGTAAAAGGTCACATAAACTAGAATCGCCACAAAAAGAAATCGTAACCACTAAAGAGTAACTAACAAAACCATGCAAAAATAGCGCAATAATTATGTCTTCCCATAACCCCAGCTGTTCTAGAGATTCGTATGGAGAATGAGTTGGGTGAAGGGTTGACTGTTTTTACATCCAGTAAAAAAATTAATAATTATAATAGTACTTTCACATCCTTAGGCCAACAGATTTTTATTAAACTCCTTATTTGTTAATTTTGGCCCATAAAATTGTTCGATATCGGGTTTTACTAGAATAAACATTTTCGTCTTAAAGAGGTGGATTATTTGAATATTAAATGATGATTGATTTATTTTTTGTGAACCACATTCACTACCCATACAGAATATCAGAATATTCAATCAACTGAGAAAGGGATAGAAGATTTTGAATTTATAGTGAGCTAACTATCATATGCGTAGAAGAAGAGTGGAAAAACCCACCTCGGTGGCGTAGTTGGCTAACGCGCTAGTCGTGTTGAGCTCGACTGCCGAGTACGGGGAGATTGAGGTTCGAATCTCGGTCGGGTGAACTGGGGGTGGTTTTTCCTAAATGGCTTTTCACTCTTTCTCCACGCAAATGCTGGGTTCACTTCCTCTAAATTCAACCTTCCCAATTCCTAATCCATTAGCGTAATTATTACTTAAGCGTATAACCCGAACGGTTAGTAAGACGCAGTGCTAAATAATAATAAGAGTGGAAAAACCACAATATAAAGCCATCCTAAGAACACCCAATTGTGATTCAAACCTCTAACTCTTCATCACAAACATTCCAATGTATTTTTCCCAACAAGGTGACACCTATACGGATAATTTGAATATAGAAAAACCATTTCTATAATGAGTATACCCCCTGAGGTTCACGTCTAGCTCTCACCACTGGGTCAATACTAACAATAGCTCACCCCGTTTTGTCTAAATCCCACCTTTAATCGTCCTAGGTTACATTTGCGTGCGTCATCCTTACGATGTTTGCCCTGTAAACAGAACGGATACGGCACTGAACGTGTTTTGTTAGGGGTTCAAGGGGTTGCATGCCTTCCAGGAGTAACCATCGTTTCACAAGGATCAATAAGGTGTTTGCTCTTGACACGGGATGTATCTGTATGAATAATGTTTTAACAAGTTGATGTTGTAATTCAAAATGATGATGACATGTACTAATTCAGTAAACAAATAAATGATACGGAACTCCGCACGAACTTTCTCGCTATATTTTTTAGAAATGGAGATATTTACTCAAAATTCGTAAGCCCAAGAACAAATAGAGCTAGACATACGTAAAACAATTTTTATTCATGGTTTTAAATTTCATAATATTATTTTTAAAGAATTAACGTCTTCATTTGTATATTTGGATCAATACAAAATATCGATATTGGGTCCCCAAAGGTCAACTCTTCTTATTAAAATTTGTTCTTCGGGTTAAATTTTCGTCATTTTACTAGGGGATATATTATTGTTATTGCATTGCTATTAAATTTCTCTTTTATACATTTTGACCAATCAAATAGGTAATTATTGACTATTGAGTCTAAAATGAGAGATACAGAATCGTTTTAGCCGATTTTCAGAAAATTGAGTATTTCTTCTTTTGCCCTTTAGTAAACTGCTATTACTTTTAGGGTTAGACAGACGGCGTTGCAAAAACCACCTTTTAGGGTTCAGGAGGTCATGAAACGTCGACATCAATCAACATCTCGGGCTAGATTTTTTCTTTTACGGTCGTAATACTTTACCTTAAAGTGTTGGCTAAGATAAAAGAAATATATATTTGTGTATAGCTTGAAAACTTTTGGTTTTATAAAAATATATTTCAAGTAAACTATGTTTATTATAAATAGATCCACGTTCATGCAATGATAAGTAGTTTCATATCTAAAAGACTTACAAAGATAAAATTAAAAATTGTAATTTACACATCAGACTGGAACCCTTAAAGTCATTTTGACGAAAATTTGAGAGTAACCATTTGGTATATAATAATATCAAAGCTTGGAAATGAAATTCAATCAAAATCGTTAGAGACAATTTTGATCAAATCGATTTTTTCTCTTTACGCCCTTAAGGAAACTACCCTTAATTTTAGGGTTTGATATCCAATTCCAAAAATTCCTCGGGGTACACCTAAGAAAACCCTTTATAGCAAGTTTTAGACCAATCGGTAAAACAGCTAAGGATCTATCTCGAGGTACAGACTGACAGACACAGGGACAGACAAACAGACAGACGGCATTGCGAAAACAGCTTTTTAGGGCTCGGGGGGTCATGAGACGCCGACATCCATCAAAATCTCGAGTTCAATTTTTTTTGATAATCACAAAACCGTAATATAGCGAGAAAGTAAAAATATTGATATTAGATCTCCGTGGGTCAACACTTCGTTTTAAAATGTCGAATTCCGGTTTAACATTTTTGACATTTTATTAGGGGCTGCACATCTATGGTTGTTGCATTGCTATTAAATTCCTCATTTATACATTTTGATAAATAAAATAGGTAAATATTGACGTATCTCTATGACACAAGCTCTTATATCTGTGACACCACAAGCTCCTATATCTGTGACACTACCAACTCGTATCTCTATAACACCTCAAGCTCGTATCTCTATGACACAAGCTCTTATATCTGTGACACCACAAGCTCCTATATCTGTGACACTACCAACTCGTATCTCTATAACACCTCAGGCTCGTATCTCTTATGACACAAGCTCTTATATCTGTGACACCACAAGCTCCTATATCTGTGACACTACCAACTCGTATCTCTATAACACCTCAAGCTCGTATCTCTATGACAAAAGCTCTTATACCTGTGACACCACAAGCTCCTATATCTGTGACACTACCAACTCGTATCTCTATAACACCTCAGGCTCGTATCTCTATGACACAAGCTCTTATATCTGTGACACCACAAGCTCCTATATCTGTGACACTACCAACTCGTATCTCTAAAACACCTCAAGCTCGTATCTCTATGACAAAAGCTCTTATATCAGTGACATCACCAGCACGTATCTCTATGACACTAAAGTCTCTTATCTTTATGATACTATTGAATCATAAATATGTGACCCAACTGGCTCTTATCTGTGTTAGCTTCATAGTTTCAGCCCATAGTCTATAAACACATATGTCATGTGAATAAATGATAATTTAAAATCGTATAGCTCTACTGTACTAAATATATAATCTTATTTTTTGGGCATTTTTTAAATTTGATTACTAACGAAAGTAAACGGTTAATTTGGCTGAATTTGTTTTTCTAGGAATACTAAAATGGACAAGTTAGAGGCCATTAATAATTAATTCTAAACTGTGTCAGGATATTATGTAATACTATCTACTCGTAGTTAAGATTTTCTCAGGTCAGATAATATAATGTTTAAAATGTACTATATCTTCTAGTATGGTATTGATAGAATTGCTACTTTCATTTATCCGTCTCATTTATGGCTATGACCAACATAAATGTGGCTTTGGTATTAACGATACTAGTAATAACATTCAATATAGAGCCAAACAGACCCTGTGGTAAATGGAGTGAAGGTGTCGCTTGTAGGGCCAGTTGTATGCATTTCAGTGGTCTTTGAAGACTTATGTGCTATAGTAACTTCTGGATCAGTGAGGAAAGCAACGGGAAATTACCTCACTCATCATTTCCCTAGTACGATTCTTCAGTGCTGCCTTGAAATTATTTACAGCTGACGGTGGAACTTTTGAGGATCCAACCAGCCTTCGGGCTGAATACCATAGGGTTTATATACATACCATAAATCTACTCGTAGGAATATGATATGATATATTATATTACACAGTGAAATTATTCGCAAAATACTTATTTCTTTGTGACCGATCATAAAAATTGTATGTATTTTTTTACTAAGATAAGAATATGAATAATAATATACTGTGTTTTGCCTGACATGTGACTGATTATAATATTGGAAAATTCAACATTTGTTGGATTTATCGAAAACATTATTTATTGTCAAACAAAATAAAACTAAACACACAGAGTTCTGGTAATTTCATTTCAACTATGGTTGTATTGATTATAAGAATAACTAATTTTGATCGGATGCATATAGTGTTCCGAAGAACACAGTCTGGTTTGACAAAAAAAATGCAATAGTTTATGTTGTTGTGTGCACAACGTATCTTTAATACCCACCCGCTATACCCGCATATTATTAAACTAAATTATTATTATTATTATTATTATTATTTTTTACCCATTCGGGTTATACGCTTAAGTACTAATTACACTAATGGATTAGGGAATGGGAAGGTTGAATTTAGAGGAAGTGAACCCACATTTGCGTGGAGTGAGAGTGGAAAACCATTTAGGAAAAACCACCCCCAGTTCACCCGACCGAGATTCGAACCTCGATCTCCCCGTCCTCAGTGGTCTGACTCAACACGACTGGTGCGTTAGCCAACTACGCCACCGAGGCGGGTACTAAATTATTAAAAAAGATTTTTTTTTTTTTTTAGTTGTGGGTTGAAACTGATCGTATATTCCTTAGGTTTATATCATTTTTAGATTTTGGGCTTTGACGGCACTATAAACTAAATATACAGGATCAATTCCAAGAATGGATTTTTATATTTTATATTATAATGGAGGGCTTGAGCGCGACTAGACGGTCCACGAGCCATTTACACCTCACCGTGTGAACCACAAGTTCTTTTGAGGATATTGGGGTGCGTTGCTGATTAAATAAGATTGATAAAGCACACGGAATATTCAAGGTTTTAATTACTAAAATAAAATAACAAAATACTGATATAATTAAATTAACCGCAGCTAAACAAGACAATGAATTAAATAACGAGTAATATTTAGTTCCGTAAAATTATTAATCTAATAAGAAAACATCATATAGAATGAAATTAAATAAACAAATTAACAACTTCGAAACACATAATAATTATTCTAGCATTTAAATCAGACACTAGAATGTTCATTACTAACATAGTTCACATTATTAATGTCTACGTCACCCGTGTAGTCCACATAATTCGCCACTTGTCTCCACGCCTGACACACTGTGCTCAACCGTGCTACACAAACGCTGGATTCACTGATCCTCTCTCGGGTACGCCAATCCACTCACTGGACCCGCTGGCCCATTCTTTGAACACACTGCCCACTCCTGGGCACGCTAGCCTGGACGCGCTGGTCCACTCACTTGGCCAACCTCAACTCGGACTGAAGGTACTCTGGCTATCGCTAACCGAGTATATATATATAATATATATATACTATATATATATACTATATATATAGTATATATATACTATATATATACTATATATATACTATATATATACTATATATATACTATATATATATAGTATATATACTATATATATATATATACTATATGGGGTAGCGGTAATAATCTAGAAATCTCAATTTCCAGAATGCACTACTTTGCTCGAAGAAAATGAACCCAGACTCTTTTATACGCGCAACTTCTTTTCCAAGAAAGTTCTGCCCCACACAAAGCCCCTTGGCAGTCAGGTTCTTCCAGCTACCTGTTGGACAAGGATGAATCGAGAAAAGAGGGAGGACAATAATAGTTGCAGATGTAGCTGTCTCTATAGTCAAGCACTAATATTGTTACAATATTTACTTTCGCTCAACTATTCGTTGAGGGAAGTTTTGTGGTTGACAAAAATATCGAAGGAAAGATTTTGATAATTTTCGATGTTTCATGACCCCAAAAAAAACTAGAATTGGTTTTTGCCATGCTGTATGTGTGTCAATATCTCGGCTTAGAGCCGAAACTGTTTTACCATCGGGATGAATCTTGGTATCTAGGGTTTTCATAAGATCCTCCTGAGGCATTTTTGAAGTTAGATATCCAACCCAATATTGTTGGGTGGTTTACAAAATAAAAGAGAAAGAAAAATGTATTTACTCGAAATCCGATCAAATAATTTAAATTTAATTTGGTATATAGGCATTAATTAACATTAAAAACAAAATTAAAACTCTAATTCCGTTAAAATAACTTTGAGGCTACTTTAGATGAGTGGAAATTTCCAATTTGGGCTATGTTATCTCCTTAACTATTTGAGATATGAAATAAGATAACATTTTAAAGTTGTAATACGACTAAAAATATATATTTTTAATCTGGAATCTATATTCTTACAGCCAAGAGATTTTAAGCTATAATTAAATATATATAATTTTATTTTCTTGATGTTTCTGTAACAGTGTTTATTATTTAATTGATGCTCTTTAGTGGGGATTTCTTGAAGCAATGTATATTATTTCGTTTCACAAATTTTACGAGTTTTTAGAAAATATCTTTATTTTAAGATAAAATAGAATATTTATGTAGGGCACTGTACCAATTATGTATTTGGTGATCTTCAATATTTATATTGAGAATTGAACGACCAAGATACTAAAAGTTTGTCTTTAATAGATTCAAACTAGCTTGTAACTCTTTTGATATTATAATAAGATAGTTATTCAATTTAATTTTAAATATTCCAAGATATAATAGATATATTTATAGTTAAAATAAGGTATATTTTACTAGAATAACAGTATTTTATATGTGACGCGATGGGCTACTGATAACCTTATCAAACCTTAGAGTGATAAGTTTAACTATAATTGTACAGATGTATAAATTTCGTGGTTAATAAATTATTTGCCCTTAAATCTAAGGTCGAGGTGCAGCTGAAGGGAGCGAAAGTATTTTTACAGTTTTTATGGAATTGAAATTTTTTGGCCAAAATAAATCAAATATTTCTCCAGTAACAACAGAAAGTTTGGTTTTATGCACATGTTGATATCAACAGATCTTGAATATCTGTCAAGGGTGTCCTGGAATTTTTTCAATACTTTTTATCTTTATTTAAAAAGTTTTGACAACATTCCAGGACACCCTTAACAGATATTTAAGATATGTTTATATTAGCATGGGCATAAAAATAGACTCTATGCTGTTACTGGAGAAATATTTGATTTATTTTGGCCAACAAAATGAAGTTCTATTAAAAACTGTAAAATTATTTGTGCTCTCTTCTGCCGTACCTTAAGCCATATTCGATATATAAAAATATTTTTTATAGAACAAGAACTTTATATTCAAACGGTATTTTTATGATGAGTAAATATTTAATTCAAACTATTCCAAAATGGATAGTAAGAAAAAATTCAATTTACAAAAATGTCAACAAACATGATAAATAATAAATGCTGAATAGATGAGTGATAAAAATAAAGTTTACATTAAACGAATAAAGATGTCAAACAAAAACGTTGTTTTCCTGGTCGTATATATTAATAAGAGGGAAATATGTTTACAGTAAAATGTTGAAAATAAAGAAATCTACGAAGTATGTCATTCTATTACTATCATACTACAAAGATAAGTAACTTTATCTTTATTTTAATCTGACAAAGCTCTAACATATTGTAAAATAAATATTCATGGTCGAGTATGTGCTGTGTATTCATGATTTATAACAATATAAATACATAAGACAAAAAAATACATAATATAATGTCATAAATGTAATCTAATATAAATCTAATACATTTTTGTCGTAAGTATTTATATTTATTATTTTTGCAAAATGTATCTACCTTAAGCTATAAAATTATTTGCACTTTCTTAAAGAACTCATTTCGATTAAAATTTTCAAGAATGTTTTGAGATTTATATTTTCAAACTTGTTGAATTTTATGAAATTTTATGTGTTTAGGTAAATTTCTAACTATTGTATCGAAAAACATTTTTGTAAATTTAAAAAAAAGGTCAACACATACATCAGAAAACCCAAACAATGGAAAAAAAAAAATTATTTTCAACTTATTACAAAAATAACTGCCCTTAGGTCAAAACGTTATTTTTCCGACAAGAGCAAGAATTTAACGACCATTGTGAAACTTTAACAATTATTTTCATATGGGGGGAACACTTAAGAGTAAACATATTCATCCTGGTTTATCTTAAACAGTAAAAATACACTAAAGGCACACAGATAAATATTTATACGATTTTTTGATCAAAAATCTTTATATTTTAAACACATTTGGGAATATATTATTAAGTTTAGACATAACAATTCACCTTATTACCTAAGAGCTAGGTGTAATATACATAAATAAGTATACGGTTAAAGACACCAGCCTGGTATTATCTGGTTTGCCATTGATAGAGAGGTCAGAGTATCAAACCAGACATGATTGATAAGCTCTTTGCTCTAACCTGTTTCCGAAATTCTCTCCACTTAAACTTGGGTAGATTTATTTTCGAATTTATTTATTCGTCTTTTAATAATTAGTGTGAATGTTCAGACATAACAGACTATTATTAGTCGGAAAGCACGGACCATTTAACTTATAATGACAGTTTTAATATAGGGAGTTCTAAATATTCGGTGATCGAATGGTATAAGGCGTTATTCTCACAATATATTCAGGTTGGTTTAGTGTATTTAAGGTGTTTTTCTACTATCCTTCTATGTAGATGTGGATTCCTTTCCTCAAAATTTATCCTTATCCCGTTAGTGTAATTAATGCATATGCTTATAGCCCAAACGGGTATAGATACGTGTGGATAAAAAATAAATTATGAAAAAAAAGTCTCCCCAAGTTTGAAATAAACCTCGTATCATACAACTGTGTTTAAATTCAATCATCTATCTTTCTAAATTGTAAGCGTGTGACGTGTCTGAATAAAAATCACTAACGTACAAATAGATAGGAAATATACAGAAAGAATATTTTATGACGAACTTATCTGTTTGAGTACACTTTCAGAAATGTCGATCCAACCATCTATACATACGGGTAGCAGCATCCCCTTCCCCTTCAAACTCCTGTACCCCCTCCCACCCTCCAAGAGCCTCTTCTAACCTATAAACGAGCTTTGCGGCAGACCTACGAGTTTAATGTTCAACGCGTATCGAGCCAATATTCTCACAAAAGACTAGAGGAGGCACGGCTACTCAATTAGCGATTAGGTGGGTCGATCCCATTACCGGTAACGACTTCTCTATATATTACTGGCTTGTTTGTGTAGGTTTGAACAATATTTGTGTTTTAGAAACTCCTCTTTCGAGATAACATTTGATGCCCTGATAATAGTCAGATGGAATTATTCAAATGGAATTCAAAGGAGCGGTGAAGTTAATAATTACATTAATGCAATTCTCTTTGAAACCAAATACTTTATTGCAGATGAAGCTTTTTTATGGAAAGAAACAATTACATGCTAAATAAATAAAAATATTTTGTCTATTAAATGTAGTTATAATATATTTTTTTAACCGTAGTTTGTATACATTTAAATGCATAGCTGTTTAATACAGGAGAACAGAGCTTTTAAAATTGTGCTTCGTGAATCCCTTGTGCTCAACCATATTTATATTATTTGAATCTTATTTCTGTAAGCCACTAGCCTACATCGAATTATTCCACGCCATTACTGCTACTCAAAACTTTAAACGGCATCTCGGGCCTGTCTATGTTTGTATTCCGAATTTTTAACATTCCATAAACATGTTACTTTACCACAATCTTCAAACAAAACTGAGCAGTTTACTCTACGGTTCAACTTTCGCGAAAAGTGTCTCACTGATCACTGACATTGGGAGACCGATAGCAAAATTTAGCCAAACTCATTGGTTACATGATGGTATATCATTAACTTGACCGAATATCTACACGATATCAACTGAATCATCATTCGATGCATCAACTACGGTGCGTCACCTAGCGGTATCGTATGCATGAGGCTTATAGGAAATTCCTATATCGACAAACACCTTTTTCGCCATTATAATGCAGTTCTTGTATCTGCTGATTCTGGTTGACAGCCACAACTGCTTGAAGTGAACGTAATCATGGCGTGGTAGGCCTAATTTGGCGTTATAATCACCCGCATATGTCAGTAAAAGAACTAAATGTCAAGCTAATCTAGTCTGGTGTACCAATGGCAGGTTGGCCTTGATCCGAGATCCCATAAGTTGTACTGAGGGGAATTTTTTTTATATTGATGCTAATTTTCACCATAGGCAAATGTGTGTATATTGTCTCTAGATTCCAAATTCCTCATTCCTGGTTTGGATCGTATTACGTGGGTAAAAATAAGTTATTATAAATTAGCGACTCAATATTTAATTATTTTAAATCTGCTATAGTATTTGCAGCAAAAATCCCTTCTTAGTCACATTGATTGAATTTTTCATGTAGTCAGCAAATTTTTAAGTTCACGTATGTATAATATTATGAAAGGCGCCAGACTAGTTAAGGTAAAGTGTATAAATACATGGGTTATTCTAGTACAACATTTATTAGCTAAGTAACTATAGGATAATACTTCAATACCATTCATTGTAACCAAATGTTTACTTGGCGTATAGCCCAAGAAGATAATAAGACGAGGCGTTAAAAACATTATTCATTTAGATATTATAATAATAAAAGTAATAATGTCAATATAAAAAAAATTGTGCTCCATGCCTTACTATTCATCCAGGCAAGCCAAATCTATATATATATAGTGAATGTATAATTTAGAGGAAATGTACCCTCATTTTTTGGAGAGAGAGAGAGTTATAAACCATTTAAGGGATAGTCACTATATTTTTATTCAACAGGTATCAAGACTCTGACCTCATCGTTATCAGAAATAAAAACTATTTAGAAACCGATTATATAGATGTTATGACTACAAATGTAAGTAGCAACAGTAATTAAGTACCTTAAATTATGATATTAAAAATATAAAGAACATGATCCTTTTATTATATAAAGTCAAATGAGGGCTACAGGGGAGAAATGGGTTAAGCCCGAATTGAGCTATTGATGCCTTTGGTTATGCACTTAAAATTATCCTCAAACGATCTATATGTCATATTTCAATTTAATTTTAATAAACGGTTCATGTATTGATGGAATTTTATATATAGAAGCTGTTTTCATTAAAGAAAATTTGCATTGTCACTTTCCTCTTTTTTTTTTCTACCTTTCAAGTTTATTGTGTTAATTTATTGTTTTTAGGAGTAGTTTTTCAACTTAATCCTTGATTTAAATCACACGTAATAAAAATATATTTACATGATACAATTAATATTTTAACATAAACATATATCCAAATTATCACAATAATTATATCTGTGAGACTAGAAATTCTAAATTCTATCATTTTCAATAAAGATATCGAAGTTTTTTAAATATTGCAACTGGATGAAATTTAAAACTCTGACTTTGGTAAGACGTTTTTATGCTTTATTAACATAACTATTTAAATACTGAGGTGTTCTATGATAATACCAGTATAACAATATGGAAAAAATAAATAAGTCTGACAGCTTAAGTTACACGAATAGCGTGCTTGATTCTGACTTGAGATAACCTTGTTTAATGTTAACTGAATGAACCAAGTTCACCCCATTTTACTCCCCCACACACCCCTTTTAAAGTTATTATTATATTCTAGGAAAATGCTCGTGTAGTTACATAGAATTCAGCTTTATTTTCCTTTTTTCCTAATTTATACTGCCTAAATAATAAGTTAAACATTACTAACGTTATGGAATATAAATATAACATATCAATAGCATGTTAACGATATTTGTACATTTAATATTAAAAAAAATCAATCTATAGTTAGTTAATATAACTGATTTATAAGTGATTAATTCATAATATCTTAGTGTATTAGAATAAAAAGAATTCCTATTAATAAAACATATGTATTAGATATACATATATGATGACAAAATTTAAAAAGTAAACATTAAACTTAACTGAATAGGTTTTTGGCTTTGGCTACATCATATGATTATAAACATAATAAAAACATTTGAAAGAAATCTTAAATTTTGTATAAATTATTTTACTAAAAAAAACTTTATATTAAATTTTAATTAGTTTGGTAGGCCTATATAAGTTTTTGGGTTACCTCACTTACTCGTAATGGGTGTCGTAGTCTCATGTAAACTAATTTCTTCAGTATAATACCGAAGGAAAACTTGTGTAAAACTTTTAACTTATTTTCCCTATTATAATTAATTCCCACTTTAGAGCTTAATCTAGTACCAATGTAATTTCCATTAATTACACATTAAGAGAATCATTAACCATTCAAAAGTTTTTTTTTTTTTGCTAATTACCGAATGAATGCCTATAATTTTCTTTGAATAAAACCCTTAGTTCTTCAACTCTAATTACCTCGAGATTGGGGTTGACTACTTCTCACGACAAATTCAGTGTAATGTAAGGTGTAATGAGATAATTGCTAGACAGACGGAGCAAACATCACCTTTAAGAAGAGATCCACAAATTATGACTGAATTTCTCTCGAGGCAATGAATGCGTCCCAGTCATTAATAACACTCTACTTAAGATCAAATGATAATCAACGGTTATTCTTTAAATAATTTCAAAAATTAAATGTATATTAGAATTTATTTTGAGTTAAACAACATTGTAATTTAGAGTAAAGAGAAATTATTGTATTGGTGAACATTTTCATCTTTGAGAATATGAAAAATCTTGACGTTTAAGTGCAGCGTAACTAAAAAAAATTAGTTTTACCATTCTATCTAGCCCTCAGTTTGTTTGTTTGTTTGTTTGTTTGTTACAGGTAAAATGGTTTAATAGATTTTAACGAATATCAACACACATGTTTCAAATATTTTTAATCACGGTACTGTCCGAATGGAGGAGACAACAGTTCAATTAATAGTTAATAAGGTCAACGAAGCTGTCTGCTATCTTCTGGCTGTAGAGCGCATGCGTTTTCAAATGTGCATGCGCACTGATTTGAGATGGTTGGTTCTGAGATTTGATTGGTTCTCCTATGCCGAACATATCAGGCAGAGGCGTCAAAGTAGAGATGAGTTGAACTTTAGCGGAACAGCTCGCGCCGATAAGCCGGAAATTTTGTGGTTGGCTTGGAGCTCGTCACGCGACAACGTTTCTGTTATGCGCTAGTTTCTCGGCGAACGTGTGAGGTCACGGTAACTCATATCCTAGAGACCCGTATCGGTGTGACCACAGACTAAACGTGACGCTCGTCTAGTTTGGTTTGTTGGCTCAAATCTTGGTGATGGTTTGAAATAAATTGTATCCCACTCCACCACGTAGTCGACCTATGTGGTCTTGGGGTAGATTTCTCGCCACAGGACCCAATGGCTGTGGGTTTAAACCCAGCCAGAATCCACAGTTTTTCCTTGAACGATACAAATATGTAGCAAAACTTACTTCGGAAGAGAAGTAAAGTCGTCAGTCCAATGTCGATGGTGGCATGTAAAATAACCCTGGAAGATATGAAAATACCTTTCCTGGTAAAATTATTAGGACTTTTAGCTCTTGCTCATAAACATTCATGTGTGCTGATATAATCAATTGGTTTAGAAAATGCACGTTAAATACCTTAAAGAAATAATAAAATAGTACAACCACATAAATTTGTGTCAATTTATTCCAAAACCATTCTTCGCTATGCCTACAAAATTATTCAAATTAAATATTAGTTATAATAAGTGTAGAAAAACAAACAAAGTAATTAAATATTGAGCCACACCAAAAAATTATCCTGAGTCAATATCAGACAAGACAAAGCTCACCCAGCCATGACCATGAATACTCGTCGTTAAATATCATGGAAAAATGTCTTTTTGTCCTCTAGCCCTTCTTAAAAGACCCCGCTGAACTTATGAATGAGTTTCTCACAAGTACTACACTTTTTGAACCACTGGTGAGCCGATTCTTGATCTTAGCACAAAATGATGACACTCGAAAATACAAACACTCCACCGTGACGTGAAGGAAAATCTTGAAAAGAAATTCACAAGTGCAAAGGTTTACATAGCTGAACACACATCTCATTTGGAATAATGATGGGCTTGGTTTGTAAACAATATAAGGGTCATATATTTATGTAAATCTCTGAGGAAACGTATTTTGATGTAGGCTTTGCAATATCTTAGGTATGTATCTATCACCAAAATAATTGTTTGACATTTCACCAGAAGTTTCATATAGAAAATCAAATTTTAATATTTCCTAAAATCTTAATAAAAGCTTACATATAGTCATTAAAAAATATAATAAATTAAAACAATTAATTTTAAATTATAGATTTAATTATAGTTGTAATTTCTTATATCGGTCTTAAGGAGAATATTTTTGGAGAGAAAGGCACATTTATCTCATAACTTAAAAAAATACTCTTAAGTTCTTATAGCTTTTTAATATCATATAATATTGAATTAAATCTATATGTTTTCAAATTAATACATCAATTCACTCTGAGATATGGTATCATATATATGTGTATATATATACACATAGATTAAATCTGAATAAATATATATATATAAGAGTTTCGAAAACTCTACCTAATGTGGACTGAAATGATGTCGAGTTATTGAAATGTCGAGTTTTACGAATGCATTTACATAATATGCATATTTACTTTTTCATTTTTACTAAACAAGGATGAATAACAGTACAGTATTGAATATTATAGGTACAGTTGTACTGTACTGTAGTATTGTAAGGTACAGTAACAGTAATACACTAACAGTACAATATATTATGTGTTAATATAATGTTGTGTATGTATACATACGTGTAATATACAGAAATTCAGTACAGTACTATACATATAATATTGTATTGATTTGAATAACACGTTCCTGAATTGGAAAACTAACAAACACAGAACCAGTAAAAATACCAGAGAACGACTGTTCCACTCGAGTTACACAAACAAACTGAGAGGTTATTCAGTTAAATGACCTTGGATTGTTATGACTGGCACCAACAACTGTGTGCACGTGCGTGTGTTGAGTTACACGGAATGTCGAGCTATCGAGTGTCGAGTTTCCGAGACACTACTTTAAACATTAAAGCTGAATTTAAATATATTTTACTAAAAATAGCTCACTTTAATTTTCACACAATGAAGATCTTCAATATTAATGTAGCTATGTGTAATACTATTTTACTTGTTGAGGTCAAAATATAACAATGATCTTATGTATATGATCTATATAAAGATATATAAGGGTATATATAATATATATTATTTCTTAAGATAATTATACATATTATTTCACGATATGAGACATATTGAAATGTTATGCAGTTTACTCACGATTAACTAAAACTATGAAGCAGGATTCATCCACATAAACATACATTATATTACATTTTTTAATAAAGGGATTAAAATCAACAATATTTATTATTAATAAACATAAAACTATTAGTAGCACCTGACTCTATACCAAAAGGGTTGTCTCAGATCCAGTGAGCTCAAATAACTTGCTGAACTATGAGTTCAGAATTCAGGGTACTGGATTTTATATGTCTCTCCTACAATCACTCTAGTAATATCCTATTGCATTAGCTCCAGAGTTAATTTGTGGTTATCGGTAGTGATTATGGAAATATTTGCTCTCACATATTTGGTAACGGTCCATGATGGAACACTAATGATTTATTGGGGTGGGAAAAGGTTAAGAATGGCATATCCAATGACTTATACCGTTCTACATTTGGAATAAAATGTTATATCATTGCTTGGATTCCAAAATAGAATATACTATATAAAAAATCTAAAAATATTTCACTCAGGGAAAATTTGAACTTGGTAAATTTGTGAGTGTAAGGGTGTTTTTAGCTTAGATCCGTGTGACTTAGGTTCAATAATTATAGAGCTGGAGTTAAATTGTTGAATTGAATTTAAGCACCGCGTCTTACTACCCGTTCGGGTTATACGCTTAATTACTAATTACACTAATGGATTAGGAATTGGGAAGGTTGAATTTAGAGGAAGTGAACTCGCATTTGCGTGGAGGGAGAGTGGAAAACCATTTAGGAAAAACCACCCCTAGTTCACCCGAACGAGATTCGAACCTCGATCTCCCCGTCCTCGGTGGTCTGACTCAACACGACTGGCGCGTTAGCCACTACGCCACCAAGGCGTGTATTAAATTATTGTATAGCATGGTTTCATCACTTCTTTATTGATGATTATTTTATAATTGATTACGTATACAACATTCACATATTATTTTAACATAATGGTATAACCAGGATTGACACTAATATGGGCTAATAAATTCAAAAAACCTACACGATTTTTCTTATTGTTACTAGACCAAGTTAAATACAGAGATTTAAAAGTGAACCAAATTGTTTGTGTAATTATTTATAAATTGGATCATAATACAATTTTTAATATGATTTTTAGTATAGTTATTAATATTTTCATATTAATTAATAGTCAACACATTTTATTTAATTACAGATTAAAATACACTAAAATAAAAACAATGTAAAGACTTTAAGGATAAAAGATAATTAATATGGTTCAGGCCTAAAATATTTCTATAAAATGATATGTTTTTTAAAGTAATCACAAGGGAAAAGTAATTACAGTTCACATTTCATTTAAATTGTTTTAGATGATACTTATAATGTTCCTAGATATATTATTATTATTATTATTATTATTTAGCACCGCGTCTTACTACCCGTTTGGATTATACGCTTCCTAGATATATAATAAAGTTATTCAAACGTAAGGTCACGTGATGTACAGTTGCCATATTTGATAATTTAATATTATAGAGCTTATAATTATAGTAACACTAATAAGTGTAGTAAAATGTACTCATAGCTGAACGCATACAAATTTGTTTATAACCTTTAAAATTCTCTGGGAATGAAAATTGGACTATAACTTTTATAACAATAAAAAGTAATGCTAAACCCATAAATATTATACTGTCGCGTTTCATTTCTATCGATGAAAACTTTTCATAAAGTTAAAGTTAAAGTTTGTGACATTGGCCCTCTTCCAA
The DNA here is from genome assembly GCA_902151455.1 of Timema bartmani. Taxonomy (NCBI): domain Eukaryota; kingdom Metazoa; phylum Arthropoda; class Insecta; order Phasmatodea; family Timematidae; genus Timema; species Timema bartmani. Next base: position 354,897 of record CABFWB010000158.1, on the reverse strand, counting down.
ATAAAATAAGGTAATCTAAGAGGAGATTTAATCTTTTATTGAAGTTTTCTACATACACGCTCACTTACAACGATATTATATTTTTGGAATCACTCCATTTTTGGTCTTTAATTAAAGCTTTCTCAATTGGTTTATTTTCCACATGGTAGAATTAGTGGTCAAAGCCGAAGTAGAGATTATCGTAAATTCTTAATTTAATTGGTTAAAGTTGTCCATAAATAATAATTATTTGAGTCATAAATTTATCTCTATATGATGAGTTCAATTTACAAATTAGTATTTCAACGTAATAGGGATTTTGAACATATGTAATTTGATTATAAAAGCAAAATAAAGAACAATACAGCTAATGTAGTTTTACCTTTTATTTTAAAAAGACACTAAGAAAATTCTATAGAATCAACTCACAAGCGAGCTAACCTGACCTTGAGGCTGCCGTAAGTTAAGGAAGATAGTGCCAATAGTTGATGATAGAGGGTGTCATATAGTCAGCACAATGGACCCTTTAGCGATGAATTTAAATTTTCTATACTTGAGCCACTATTTCTTTACTTAAGTATCTCCTCATTTGTCCCCACAAGGTTTAGTTTACCTCGTTCCAAACCCACTCCATCACAAAAAAAAAACTGGAACTGCCGGGAATCGAACGATGTATTCTTGAATCTATAGCCAGGAAATTATCACTGAATCACCGAGGTGAACTTTCCCAGGAAATACAAACAAATAAAATTAGGAACTGTGGTCAAATAAGTAAGTCTCCTGAAACCTATTACTTTTATTTCAAAATATTCCTCACCGATAAACACGCAACAAACAGGATTGTTTATGACAGGAAGGTTTTTAATTGAATCCCGACTAACTGAACTTTGGTATATTCTTAATAAATAGTTTCTCATTCTCCTTTCACGCCAATAATGGTATATTGAATAAATTACACCATTAAATATCCCGACACCATTTGACATTTAAGCATGTTGTTGGACTGTAGCGGGCTAACCAGTCGAACCCCCGTACGATCTAAATCAACTACCAAGAATAACATTTCTCGAAATAAAATGTAAATGGATTTCTAATTGTGCACATATATCTATACATGTATAACTCCTTTTGTAACATACCACGCCACAACAACATTGCTGAACAGGAACGGCTCCATCAGATGTGTTCAACTATTCTACCGGCCGGCGACGCTGTACTTTACAGCCCCAAGCTATCTATTCAACTGACCCGAGATTCTGTGTAGCGCACCAGCGTGCGGTTTCCATTGCTCGTATTTACGTGCCGATTTCAACGTCAAGGGGCGTCATTCCCCCTTCTCCTCTCCCATAGTTCATCAGGCTCAGTCGCTATAAAACACCACGGTTCGCTGGGCAAGGACGAAATTTTATTCCAGAATTTTACATGTTCGACGTTTCTTCACTCAGCACATATCTACAGCACTAAGGTGGTCACGACGATGCTGCCGACGGAAAGACAATACCAATAGAAATAACTCACCGTAATGTCATACATTCATATTGATAGGGAGTAGGTGTAATCATCAGCCATCGTGTAGGTTTTAGGAACTGTTTCCACGTTCATTGAGACTATCTGTAGCTCTCGTGGGTATATTTTATGTGATGTAGGTTAGTCTTTAATCTATTATGGCACGCTGTACTATCCTTCAGTGATGTCTCGCGTCACTATTATCTGCTCGGTCCTCAAGACCAGCCGCTTAGTAAAAGGTGTGTCTCACTCCTCAGCCTGCACAACCATGTTATAGTATGCAGGGCCTGTAGTCATGAAAGGGGCTGTTTAGTTTGTTCCAGGCCTGATGGTTATACCTAGTTAGGTATTGTTTGGCCTTCCTAGGGTAAATCTGGGCACCTCACGCCTTATTGTCGTTCACCTTATTGCGGTTATCAACTTGTGGGTCTTTCTGCCCATCTGGCATGGCTCACGTATATGATGTGATATGAATATTGTTGTTCACCTTGTTGCGATTCTCAACTTGTGGGTCTTTCCGCTCATCTGGCATGGCTCGCATTTATTGTGTGATTTGATTATTGCTGTACACCTTATTGTGGTGCTCAACTTGTGGGTCTTTCCGCCCATCTGGCATGGCCAGCGTTCGTCATATGATTTAGTTATTGTTGTTCAACTTGTGGAACACTTACTGTGGCTTTTCTTGCCCTCTTTGTTGATCGCTAACCTTTGATGGATTTAATTTCCACAATCCCGGCTAAAACCGATTGGTTGCTTGCCAGGGAATTTTGTGTTAAGGCATAGAACCCTAAATTGGAACTTTTCCATGTTATTTAACCGGAATGTGTATGACTTGAATAAACTCTTTATTTCTAAAAAAAACTTTGTAGCTCTGCTAAGAAAGATCAAGCTAGCTTCACTAGCGTGTGTGGTCTTCTTCCGCTGTCTGTTTCGCTGAACTGATTCTATTTTGCTTGCAAGTAAATAGTTGCAACTAATTAACTTACTTTTGTATAGTGTAGAGTTTTCAAGTTTATGTAATTGTTTTATGACTGATGCAGCAATTGTATTTTAGAAGGGGACTACTACAGTATTAACAGGGTCTTGCCTGTTGTGCGCAGATATTGGCGCTTCATGCCGTGTAAACTCAATGATTATGGCTACTTGTTTACTTGTAATAAGAGTCACCGGTTTTAGGCCATCATTATAGGCCTCTTCTTGACAAACTGGATGGTGCTTTGATATTTCTTTATGTATTTGTTGTTAACTGGTCTCATTAAATCTCATTTGTTTACATGCATATCTATCTTTTGTTTTTACGTGCTACTTATCTATGAATTTTTTCCCTGTCTACGTACCCGGGGTCTCTAGATATATTCAGAGCGACGGTACAGGCAGGACGTGTAAAAAGATGTGCACCAAAATAAAAAAATATTTAAATAAATTCATAAGTTTATTAATAAAATATCATCCTTAGTGAATTTAAAATATATAATAAAATATTTTACAGTTTAAAAAACCTTATTTTCTTTCAGCAATAATTTTTTGTTTCTATATAAAAATATCTCCATTTATTTAGTACTCTAGAATCAAGCAATGTATCCTAACAAAAAACATGCAAATTCTTGATTTCTGCTCAGATGGTTAGTTTATTCGCTACACGCGTCGGCGCATAGTGTTTATAAAATTAATTATAACTTGAGAGAACAACATACTTTTTTAGTTTCGGAAAAAAAAAACACCTTGTTTTGTTCTCGAATGAGAAATGGGTTTGGTTTAAAGAGCGCATGCATGTAGAGCTTTGTAGAGCGACTAAATGTTCTGGTTCTTTGAACAAGGGGGATGGTGAAGAGGGGAATATGAGGCGAAGGGGGGGGGAGTGGCAAAGGGTTGGCCACTGCTTGAGAATAGGATCGTAAAGCGAATGAGAGAGAAAGAGATGGACAAATGGTCTGGCTGTTCATCATGTTAAGTGCTGGAGTGACCTCCACCATTTAGACACACACACACACACACTCACTCAAACATACAAAAATAACACGTCCTTTCAAAAGTATAAACATTAGAAAAGTATTACGAGGGTCTCTGTAACTTAAATCTAAGTTATTCTACTCTACTTATTTATACATACACTAACATTTACCCGCAATTTTGTTCACATTAAACAATGCATCAGCACATTCACCCACCTCATTGGCTTAGTTGGCTAACGTGTTAGATTCGTTTTGATATAGACTGCCGAGGATAGGGTAGATCGAGTTTCGAACCTCGGTCCGGTAAACTGGAGGTGGTTTTTGCTTAACGGGTTTTCACTCTCCCTCCACGCAAATGTGGGTTCACTTACTCTAAATTCAACCTTCCCAATTCCTAATCTATTAGCTTAACTATTGTTTAAGCGTATAACCCGAACGGATAGTAAGACGCGGTGCTAAAAAAAAAAAGTCAAGACATTCGACATCCGCTTCGGTGGCCACATGGTCTAACGCACTACACTCGCAGTAGACTAGACTGCTGATGATGGGGAGATCAAGGTTCGAATCTTGGTCAGGTGTACTGAGGAAGGTTCTTCCAAAATTGTTCTCCACTATTTTTCACGCAAATGAGGGTACACTTCCTCTAAATACAACCTTCCTATTCCTAAAACCACTAACGTAATTAGTATAGCAGCAGTACAACCCGAACAGGTAGCTAGACGCAGTGATTAAAAAAATTCAAATACTAGAAAATTATGAAACTAAGTCGAGAGCAGTTTTTTATGTTCATACGGAAATTCATGAAAGTTGTTAAGTATCTGTCATGACTTACAACTATTGTTGCATTAGATGAGAAACATTTTAAATGAAAATAAAAATTTGTAATTAAAACTTAGGACACCCTTGACAGATATTCAAGAACTGTTGATATCAGCATGTAAAGAAAATTAAAATCTTTGCTTCTAATGGAGCCATATTTAATTTCTTTAAGCCACACAAAAAAGGTTTTGATAAAAGAATTGAAAAAATCACTGACCTTTTCTCGCGCCCCTTAAACTTACACCTTAAGTAATCAGTGTGTAAAATTTCATCTTTTTACCTTTTCGGGAAAATTGGGAAAAACTCTAGACAGACAAACATACACCACATGGCTTTTTTTTAATATATCTTTTATTTTTATGTTATAATTATTAGCGTACGTCATTAAAACAATATTTATTCTGTCGCTTTATTACTCCACTGATCTATTTCTATTGTTAAAAAAAGAAGTGACAGAATGTCAGTAAGGAAAAGCTCGTTTTAAAGCTTTAGATGAGAAACCCCTGAGGCGCGTATAGTGAAAAAATCCAGCTATGGGTGTAATTAAACAATATAAAATAAAAGACAAATATGCCTATTCTATTTTTATTGTCACATACTAAAGGAGTTGTTTGTGGTTATATCATGCCTCCTGCACTCCCCAACAAAATCGATAAAACGAGTGGATGTAAAAATAAAAATATGCTGAAATAACCAGAGAGGAAATGTATTTTAAAAACCTTCCCTGAATATAAAACTTGTTGGTTCCTACTACATTTCACAAAAACAATAAATATTCTTAGATATGAGACAGTTAGAAATGTTATTATATAACAGTGAATTTTTGTCATCAATTTTTGAAAATTTCTAATAGTTTAGACTTCTTATTAGAACTACTGTAGATTATGTGAGTGTGCATAAGCTATCTACATATAATACGCCAATAGAGATCTACAATAAATCTAGTTAAAAGAAAGAAAAAATAAATACAAGTTTATACATTTTACTTTATTTAGTGTAAGTTTTAAAAATTCAAACTTTTGTTTGTAATTTTTACAATATTTTTAAAATATAAATTAGTATATAGACTATTTATGCTTTTTGTATCAAGCCATTTAACTCTTGTAAGAATTCTGCTAATTATTTAGGATTTATCTTAAAAATGCATTATTTTTATCATCTAATTAATTACTAGTAAACTACCAAGATATAGTATTATCATTAACCCTTGTCAAAATTATGCTCATTATTTAATATTTTGCTCCCGTCACCAGGAATTAAGCCTTTTATGAGAGATTCACCTTAAACCATGTGACCACTGATGTGGGTTAAATGATATTAGCCTATATTTTTTAAGTATTACTAATTTAATTTAATAAAACACTTATATCATATTGTAATATTAACATTTACCTGAATAATATTAAATTAAACATATACTATCTGAATATTAATTGGAGACAAAGTGTTTCATAACAGATTAACAAATTTGATGATCAATTAATAAAGAAAAACTTGAACTCTATATTATTTAATTAGGTGGTGTAGTGTTAAACTAAAAGCATTTTTTTTTCTAGTTTCTTAGTCAATGTTTTTATCAAATTAAAATGCGTGTAAAAATATGTTTAGGTTGGAAGTATGATTTGGATAAAGATTTGATTCTTGGATTGCTATCATAACAAATCACCGCTCCAATAATAGATTTCACACAACATGTGTCGATACGCAAGACAACTTTAACGATAACTTTAACTCACGATTGCCTTGAAATCATGAATTGGATTATGTTGTATGTTATATTAAATTGCTACCAATTGTTACCTTTATTTATATTTGCGGCTGGAAAAATTAAATAATAAAATAAATAATCACCATGACTCTCGATGAAATAGAAAATTATCAAAAAATTAATTCAAACTTACATAAAGTATATGAAAATATGAACAAAAACTAATACTGAATGCACACAACTAAATCATACATACACTTTACACCCGGAAGCTAAAATAAATGTTATTCAATGAAAAGCCTTTAACAACTAAACATTTACAATCTGATAAATATAATATTTATTTTTATCAGCGTGACTTAATACGCACTTGGTTTATACGTTAATATAATATTTTTTTATAACTAATATCAGTTGATTCAAAAGTAATAGCTATCCCCTCCCAAAGCAAACCTTTTCATATTAATTGTCGAGTCTCACTTAGAATGCTTATTTTTCAAACACACAAGCAAAGAGATTACTTCGACATTCTTGAAAAATGACTCAAAATTCCTAAAAACTACTCAAAAATATAAACAAAACATGAAAATGTGAATTATAAAATCCAAAATTACAACAAAAAAAAAACCCAAATAATTATTTATAAAATTGCGTTTCCACAACCAGAGGATGAAGAATATAATTTATGTACCAAATGTGATGCATGAACAGATAATTAATGATATGCCATCAAAATCCAGGCCCTGATATTTATAAAATTTGTGTTTATACTGTATGGATCCCAAATAAATGTATATTTCCATCCAGGATTGCTCTTAGAAACCTTCTGCTATGTTGTCTCGTAGTCAGGGCGTATCTGACATCTAAATCTTGTAAGCTTCCTACTCATTTCCTTCTTCAAATTATTTTTATATCTGCTGGAACATCTTGACAACGTGACAGGACTTAAACCTACTTTTAAAAAGAGCCTATAATATGTAGGCTATATGATTCACAATCATCCTTTGAGGGTTTTTTTTAAAGCTACAAACACTGGTGTCCACGCAGTTTAAATCGTTAAGCCTTCATTATACTGAATTGCTGTTAAAGTGGAGATGAATATTATACTATTGATGGTGGTAATACACATTATATTAATAATTTTAACCAACCCATCTTTATTTTTTCAAATAAAAGAGGGGGCATTTATACTGATTTGCTCTCATGATACTTAAGCTTCAGATTAAGTCATTAGTAACAAAAGTCCCTACTAAAATAAATTCTTGAATCCTGACTGGAAACAATTTTTAAATTATATTCTTAAAATCTAAGTCTACCAGACAAAAAAAAATAGTTTTTATAATTTTATAAGTCAACTTAGTACAGATTTTAATTTAAAAACTATTCTAACACAAAATTTTGCATAAATTTACTCTTCTAATATTAAAAAGAATAACATATTACTCATTACAGTTGAAACAACGTGAAAATGTAAACTGTTAGATACCATTGTCTACACCCAGTGAGTCCTCCTTTTAAAATTAATATTATTACACCTTGTTTACTCACGTATTCCTTGTGAATATATTATCAGTGTACAATTGATCTTGACGTCAATCTCAACGAGTCATTTTTTTTTCTTCGTGTTAGAGGGAATTAGGAATTCAAATCTTTGTCAGAGATACTCAAGGAGTTATTTTACCTAAGTAGTCTCCCATTATCTTCCCACACACATGCAAGTACATTTCCTATAAACTCTTTACCATCCTCATCATAGCCCAAGTAAATTAAAAAATCAGAATAAACGGGATGGGTGGAAAAACATTGTGTGAAAAAATACTAATTATAATAGGAAATACAATCTCTTTCTGCGCATTTCTCCAAACAGTTGGTTAGCTATATACGTGAGCTTATCATATTACAGATATGTGTATATATATAATAACGTACACTTATTAAATGACAAAATAAATCATATAATTACAAAACAATAACGTGAAGAATTTTTGAATTCTTAATATTTGACAACAAACAATAATTTTAAAAACTGTGGCTTGGTCTTTTAAATCATTGTATGACAATCATAGAATATTAAAAATGTTTAAATTGCACTCAGGAATAAAAATTGTCCCACCAAAATAACAACGTAGTTTAAAATGAAACACCTTCCCTAATTTACTAGGCGTTAATTTATTCGCAGGGTATGCGTAGTAAGCAAATGATAATTTCTGTGGAGTAATCATTGATTAAAATAATGACATTTTCCTCAGAATAAACAAAAACAAATAGTCAATATAGCGTTTCAAATGTGTTTTTTTAATATCATTAAAATACACTTGACACTTTATCGTTTTAGCTCACCCTGCACACGTTTAATTTCTCCTCGGCCATTACTGTAATTACTGCAGCTAGTTTAATTCAGAGTGTTGTGAAAGTAATAATTTAGTTCGCCAAGAGAATGTTTGACTGAAATACCGAATAAGAGATTTATTTAAAACTCTTGAAATGATATTAAAAAATCTAATTTATTAGAAAAAAATAAAATACACATTTATTATAATATTATATCGCATTTTGTAATAAGTAGAAAGCTACAGTAGTAGGGATGAACTGTAGGCTAGTAATCACATTTTGTAACAATGCAGCTCATTTCCTATAAATAATAATAAATAAATATTGATATTACATAAAACCTTCAAAAACTAATGTTTACTCTACAAATTAGTTTAATTTAACAAGGCAAATTCCAGGCTTCTCTTCCTTTCATCTTTCTGGGCAATTCGCATATTCACACAAATATTCTAGTGATGGGGCAGATCCAAGTCAGAGTAAATGTAAAATCCTTCTATTCTGAACGGTAGATGGATTACATTGATGGATCACATTGTTGCCCTATCTTATAAGTTAAACCTTGACGGATTTAACTAAGGTGATATATTATAGCTACATCTCGACGTATTATACTATGGCCTCGTTTAATTAACTAAATCTTGACTGAATACAATATTGCCACATCTTACAAGCTACACTTTAATAAACTAAAATATTACCTTACCTTATAAGCTACACCTTGACCGATTACACTATTGCCCTATCAAATAAAAATTACGCAATGATGAATTTCATTATATCCATATTTTATAAGGTACATCTTGATGGATCACACTAAGGCCATAGCTAATAATCTACACCCTGATGGATTACACTACTACCCTATTATATAAAAACTACACCATGATGGATTACACTAAGGTCCTAACTAATAAACTACAACCTGACCGTTTACACTAGTACCCTATAATATTAAAATTGCACTATGATGGATTACACTATTGCCTTATTATATAAAAATCACACAAAGACGTATTGGACTATATTCATATCTTAAAAGGTCACCTTGATTGTTAACAATATAGCTTTAACCTATAAGCTACACCTTGACTGAATGCACTATGACAATATCATATTAAAATTACACCATTATGGATTACACTATGAGCCTATCATATAAAAATTACACCACGACGTATTACACTATGTACATATCTTATAGGGTGCATCATGATGAATTACACTATGGCCTTAAATTATAATCTATCCCTTAACGAAATACACTATGGTATAGCTGATAAGATAGGACGAAACGTAAAACGTCATGTCAGGGTAAACTAAGAATTCCTTAAGATTCTTGAAATTAAATAGGGAAACCGAATTGAAAAAAAAATCACGTCAATACATTCAGCAGGTATTCAAACATCAAAACCACTATCACAGGATAACCAGACATGGCCAATAATTTGGTACGTGCATATACAGTTATGTGTTGGTAATATTACCAGCCAAATAATTAACTCTTAGCTGTTCGTACTGGGATACTTAACATTATATGCCTCGTAGAATTTCTTTAAATTTACCAATTTCCTATATTTTTTTACCTATCATCTCTGAACAAATCTTATTTATAATTTGATAGGCCCGTTTCTGGAAATAGAAATTACTAGGAAATGACTGAACAGATTTTGACAACCGACCACTCATTTTAACATTGGGAGTCTAGGATGTCGGGAAAAATAGTAATTTTCCACGAAAACCCGATTTTCACAGATAATTTTCAGTTTTTCGTTCTTTGTTAAGTCACCATGGAAACCGTTATATGCTGCGTGGCTGTAAATCTCTAAATAAAATATATCTATTTGGCTAAAAAATAATAGTTCAATGTTTATTTGTTGGTCCGAACACATCACAATTTTCTCTTTAGATGAATATTTTTCTTTGAATGCTGGTCATAGTACATCTAAATTGAGATTCCTAAGCTGGAGAAACATTTATTTTTTATTGGAATGTTTCGCATTTAAATCAATAATATTGAGCATTATTCGAAAATTAAAAGGTCAGGTTGTTAAGTTCGTAAAAATATTGGATATGTTTTGTTTCGCAAATGATAAGCTGATGCTTAAATATCATAATGTATGTATTATAAGCTCAAAAACGATAAAATGATCTTGAATAATGTTTAAAAAATTAGCCATTTTAACTATTTATGTATGAGATTTGGTGTACATTTTTTAAAATAATGGGCTGTGATGTTCATTTTATTCAAATAATGGGTTTTATGTTCATTTTAGAAAATAGTAAAACAATACAAATACATTAGTTTAGCTACGTTTTCATTTTACCTCTTAATTTTGAGGATATAATATCTAAAAGTAATGTTTGGTGTGTCTCAGATATCTTTTCACATTCTTACAAACACACCAAGTTCAGTTATGTTTCGATGCTGATACTTAATTTTGAGGGAATGATATTTAAAGTACTGTAATGATTGAGTACCACATCTATATTTTCATATTCTCTATCAGACACTCTCACGCTCTCACACACTCCCTCACACTCTCTGCCCTCGCACACACATACTCTATACAACTCTCTCTAATACAATCTTTTATCATTCTCTTTCTCAAACTTTATCCCTCTCTCCCACACACTCTTTACCCTCACATACACTCTTTATCACACAATTTATCTCTTATTATCTTCATTATACTCTCTAAAGCTCTCTCTCAAATGCTCTCTTTCTCTCGAGCTTTCTATCTCTTGAACGTTCTCTCACAAACTCCTATCTCAAGCTCTCTCACTCTATCACTCTCTATCAAACTCGCTCTCTTAATTTCTCTCTTTAACTCTTTCTCTTACTCTATCTCAATCTAATTTTCTCTTTCTAAACTTATCCCTCTCTCTCTCTCTCTCTAACTTTCCCTTTCAAACTTTCTCTTACACGCATTCACATTTTCTCTTGTTTTCACACAATCTCCCTTCTGAAATGTTACACTCTCTCTTTCTCTCATACACACACATACACACTTTATCATTAATTCTCCCTTAGATATTCTCTTTCTCTCGCTCACTTTCTCTCACACACTCTTTCTCTCACACACAATCTCTCTTCTCCTACACACACTCTTTTTTCTCTTTTCTCAGTATTTCTCTTTCTAACACACACACATACTCTCACTTTCACTCGCTCACACTCCCTTGATCTCTCTCAATTGCTTATTCCCTGTCTCTTACACTCACTTCCTCACACTCACACTTTCATTTTCACTATAACATTTTATCACTCTCTCTATCATATGTCTTGATGTATATTATTTGATAAGCCCGTTACCAGTAATAAAAACTACGAGGAAATGACTGAACAGATTTTGACAACGAACACTCATTTTAAAGATTAGGGAATCAGGATTTCAGTAAAAATAGTGGCCTAAAACTAAAACCCAATTTTCCTTGCATATTTTTCATCTTTTACTTCTGTGTGGGCAGTGGTTCATTTGCACGAGCATTCTTTGTTTACATCAGCATTGAATCCATTATTTGTGTATAGCTGTATTTCGGTAAATAAAATATTTGTCTTTGTTTAAAAATAATATAAGCTCAATCGTTACTTGAGTGGTTTACTGCAATTAATATATAGATCTGGGAAAGGGGTCGTTTAACAGTTTTCTTCGTAGCGTGGAAGGGGAAAATATACGTTTTTATTCAAATTACACACCGAAAACTAGATATCTAAGTAAAGTTGATAGCCTTTGACGAGTAACCTTTTAACTTAAAAGTAAGTGAGGGCTTATTACATAGATCCTTTCCCAATAAAAAGTTTAAAATACGTTTTGGTGCAATTATATTCAGCCATCACTGAACGACCATTAGTATTATATAGAATTATATTTTAATTTCATAATCCTACATATATATTGTAGTAATTTGACTTTGTGTTATTGTTTTTTATTCAGTGCAGCCCAATGCCTTAAGTTAAATATCAAATTAACAAACCTTTTGTGTAGAAGGATAAAATCATTAACTCACTCGTTAGCACATCTGCTCATTCAGCTAAGGATTTTGTGTTCAATTTCTGGCAAGGTAGAACATTTGTGTTTCCAGTGAAAATGGGGTTTAACATTTCAAAGGGATGATTATATGACTGTAAAGTCCAAGGGTCGGTTTCATAGTCGGTTTGAGTATGCCTCAAGTGTGGGACTACAACTAAATACAGGACGACACCTACATATATAAGAATGGAATAGGCCAATTTCATATCCAAAACTGGCCCATTACATTTGAGTTTAAGTAAGGGGACGGTCAGACTGGGTGAGCGAGCGACTAAAGTATAAAATAGAACACATTGGTTGTAATGAAAGGTGTCCAGACTGGAGCGCGCGAGTGAGTGACTGAGCGCGCACGCTTGAAAGATAGAACTGGTTCTATTTTTCAAGACAGCGCGCTCGACCCGGTAAAGTCTAGTTTACAGGCGCTAGGCAATATTATTGTATGTTGGTTCATTGAGTGCTAGGAAAACTTCTCATTTTGACATTTTTATTAATATCAATAAGTTTAGCACACTTGCTACTAACGGCCTAATTTAATTGGTAAGATCATAAACCATACCTATATGTATGTGTATATATATGTACGTAAAATTTATATGTTAAAATACTTCAATATTATCAAAGTAGGCCTTTACAAATAAAAATCACCATTAGCGGGGAGAAAGAAGGAGAAAACCACAACAATAAATCACTTGTTAAAACCACCCTCAGTTCACTCTGCCAAGATTCGGAGCGTCCTCGTCAACAACTAACGAGAGCTATCTGCTAATCACGCGCTCGCTCGCACGCTTGTCAGTCTGGCCGAACCCTAAGATTTGTCCTGTATTTAGTGAAGCGCCGTACTTAAGATGTACTTCAGCTGACTATGAAACTGGCCCATTTCACTCGAGTTTAGGTAGGTGTCGTCTTATATTTAGTGAGGCACGGCACTTAAGGCGTAATCAAGCTGACTATGAAACTGGACCTTGATTGTATCCTGGAAGGAAGAAATGTTTAAATAAATGGTTCGCTGCACCGTACAGACTTTTCCTCTCTTTTTATTAAAATAAAGACATTCACTAAAAACTCGTAAAATTTTTACAACGAAATAATATATATTAATACAGAAATGGTCCACCAAAGAGCATTAAAGAAACAATATACACTGTTACAGAAACATTAAGAAAAGAGCGTAACAATCAGTTTCATTTTCAAAGACCACCATTATATAAATGTATATATACAAATTCAAAGAAGAAATCCATTAAATCTGTGTGTGTATCAAAAAAGTTAAATTCAATATTTTGATCAATGTGGACGTTTCATGACACCCTTAAACCGAAAAAGTGGTTTTCGCGAAACCATTTGTCTGTATTTGTGTCTGTATCTCAGACAAGAGCCTAAATTATTTCACCAATCAGGCTTGAACTTGATATCTATAGCTTTCATGGGGTTCCCCTGGCAAATTTTTAGAATTAGATGTCCAACCTTAAAATTAAGTTTAGTCTACTGAGGGCAAAATAAAATTCTATAAATCCACCATAACAATTTTGATTAAATTTTATATCTATACATTGGCTAACACTACAAAAAAGATTAAGGGAACTCTAATTTTTCTATGAAAAAAATATTTAGGGTACTTTACATTAGCAGAAATGTCAATTTTGATAAAATCCCGGTAACTAATTGAAATACTAATTCATTATTGTAAGACTTTAGTACCTTTAGAGTTAAAACTCTTTTATTTGAACTCTATATTTCTATAAAAACAATAGTATAAAATTTTTAAGCAAATGTATATTTTTTAATTAAGGTCTTTGGAATACGAAATTATTATTACGCTCTTTGGTGAACAGAGATGTTCCTCTTTACTAAATATTTCTGTAATTGATATATCATTTTATTTATTCTATTTGGTGAAGTATTACTGCAACAATGTACAATACAATATTTAGTTTCAGAAATGTTACAAATTTTAAGTAAATGTCACAATTTTTAAGTAAAAGAGAGAGAAAGTATGTGTGGTTCACCGTAACATTTAATTAATTGATTTAATAGTAAACATGATACCAGAAGATTAAACAGCTTGACGTATGATCAATTTATATAATATTAGTAAATTTTAATCAACATAATTCCTTCAAGAAATTTTACTATAGTCTACCAGTCATGTGCTGATCTTTTAAAAACAATACTTTTTACTAAGAAATAACTCTAATCCTTATGAACCGGACTATACATGTGTCTATAAATATACAAATAAACACTCTATCCTAGTAAGGTGATCTAAGTGTATCGAGAATAAAAAAAGAGTACGTTTGATTTTATAATGGATTTGTTTCTCTTAAAGCCCTCTTCTACCTTCTAGGCATCCATATACTTGACTCTTTCTTTTGTCCTTTGATCCATGTCTCAAGTTGCCGCCGAGGTTCTTATTCTAGGTCTCGTAGTGATCAGTCCCTCTTCTAAAGCTCGTTATTCAATGCCACTTTGTATTTCAGACAGTGTTTTCCGCCTAGTGATATTTTATTCATTGGCCCATCGAGAATATATTTCATTTTACTCGTGGCTCTGATTAGGCCGGCTGTTTATGGCTCTTTAAAAGAATATATAATCAAAGTTTCACTGAAAGCGCCTTTTATAAAACACAAAATAATTATTTTTCAATGTACATTGATAAATTTTACTTAATTATTAGTGTTAGTGACCTGGAGGTAAGGGGGTAAGCTGTCACACTTCTGTGCTGGGGTTCCGGGGCTCAATCCTCAGTCCCGGCACAGATTTATTTGATTACCAAACCCCTCTTTCACCTCTGACAAGATGTGTATTAATCACAACTTGTGATTGTGTGGAATTCCAGGTCTCCACCGTGGTTAGGATTCCAAGTTAAACTGTAGGTCCTCCATTTCATCTCACAATCACCCTACCATACAGAATAGCGTAAGTGCTTATAAACCTAACGGGTAATAATACGCGGTGCTTAATAATAATAATAATAATAATAATAATAATAATAATAATAATAATAATAATAATAATAATAATAATAATATTAGTGTTATTTTATAAATGTATCTAAATAGCAATCAAAAGTGACAGTTGTATGTCAGATGACTTGGCATGTAAATACGTGAAAATATGTTCAGTAAATTCGTCTTAGCTCTCAGTTAACAATCCAGTTTTGATATTAAGGAAGATTATTAAGTATGTGCGGTTTAGATTACCCAATCCAGCGATTCCTAAAAATCAATTTGCTTTATTTTTTTCATCTTTGCTCAAATTTTTTCTTATTCAGCTTAGCTTCAGGATAAGGTGAAACCAGATAATATTAAAATGTTTGAGAAAATGCAATAAAACCATATATATATGTCTACACTACAACTAACAATGTGTTCTTACAATAGCCAAATATAAAAACAAAATAGCTATTATGAAATTTTAATTTAAAATGGCTATTATAATGAGGATTGGATTCCACTGTACCTACACTAATGGGGTGTCCAAATTTAGTCAAAACTTTAGGTAAGGTTCACAAGCCTTGAGAAAGGGAATGTTCATCATACCGCTGAGCATTTTCTGGGAAGATTTATCTGGTCATAAAAAATCTACCTTCCTAATGAAAGTAAAGGGGTTGGTAGTTGGAAGCCAATCATATATTTATATGTATTAAATTCAAATTATATTCCGATTTAGGATTGTAAAAAAAAAATTTACTACATTATTTACTAGAGGAAGTGCAGAATACCTTGTACAATGTGTCTATTAGTGTTCACATAATCTATAAATAAAACTTAAGAACCGATATTTTTGAGAAGAAAGTAAATATATATTAAACAATGGTTTCATTCAAATTGGTGTAGCTGGTTGAATTGTAATAATACTTAACACCGCGTCTTATTAACCATTCATGCTATACGCTTAGGTATTAATCACTCTAATGGGCTAGGAATTGGGAAGGTTTAATATAGAATAAGTATTTGCGTGGAGGGAAAGTGGAAAAATATTTAAGAAAAAAACCTCAGTTCAACCGAGTGAGATTCGAACCTTGATCTCACCGTCCTAGGCAGTCTAGCTTGATATGAAACTACCGCGTTAGCTAACTGTGCCACCGAGGCGAGTGATTGTATTGTAGTATGTAAAATCCAATGCTCTGTTTATCGAGTAATATTATATTTTGTAAGCATTTGTACTCAATATTATAGCTTCTGGTTAAGCATAAACGTAATTTAAAATATTTCTAAAGCAAAGGAATAGTTTTTGTTTATTTTTTAGGATAAAAGTGGGGAGCTACAAAAACAAATATACTACCCCCTGACCAACACCATAAACGTAAATAAACTAGCCTGTTTACAAATGTTCACCTACATTTAGGAATTTAAATATTTAATTAAAACTACGCTTCAGGGCTTTCAGAATTCATGTTTTAATATGTTTTTTTTAAATAAACACATGGAACATTGTAGGCAGAAATAATGAAACGCTTCTACTCATGTTTAAAATGAAAAGAGAAAACAATACGAAAGTTTGACTAGTGGAAAAAATATGGCGTGGTTGGATGTGCAGTGTAATGCTTGAATACGACTTGTTTATTTTGTATTGGAGCCTTTAGCTTGCACTTTTTTATGACGGGATCACAATTGACTTTATGTTCATGTGACGTAAATAAACATATTGTGTGA
Organism: Timema bartmani; assembly: GCA_902151455.1. Taxonomy (NCBI): domain Eukaryota; kingdom Metazoa; phylum Arthropoda; class Insecta; order Phasmatodea; family Timematidae; genus Timema; species Timema bartmani. The sequence continues at coordinate 337,916 of CABFWB010000158.1, read as the reverse complement.
TCAGGAATCACGTAACGTAATGTTAAAACACGAATAAAACACAGACAGGAATTTAGAATTTCAAAATTAAACTCAAGCAGTTAGAAAGCTTATTACGTTTCAATTTCTTGTTAGAGAAGTTAAATGGAGCTACAAAGATAAATGGTACTACATAATAGTAATATAATAGGTAAATTAAAGCTTAGGGGAGAAAAAAATCAAAACAAGTACTTTGTAAGCTACTCTTTGATGATTTATATCTGTAAAAAGAGCATCGTAAGTGGAAGAATCTAGAACCTTTTTCAGGGTATTGACTGGGAAACACAATGGAAATAGACCATTGGGAGGACCTAGATGAAGATGGGAGAATAACATTTGAATGGCTATGCAATACATATGGTTTAATGAGGTAGACTCTATATAACTAGATCAAGATAAAGATAGGGTATAATGAGGTGAAATGGATATAACTAGCTCAAGATAGGGATAGGATGCAATGAGATGGATTAGATAGAGCTAGCTCAAGATAGGAATAAGGTGTAATGAGGTGGAATGGATATAGCTTGCTCAATATAGGTAAAGGGTGTATTGTGTTGGACTGGATTGAACTAGTTCAAGATAGGGATAGGGAGTAATGAGTTGGAATTGATGAATTAGCTCAAAATAGGGATATGGTGTATTGAGCTGGTTTGGATAGGGATAGGGTATACTGATCTGGACTGAATAGTACTAGCTCAAGCTAGGGATAGGGTGTATTGAGCTGGAATGGATAGACCCAGCTCAAGATAGGGATGGTTGACGTACTTTTGTAAATACACCAATTAACTTTTGAATTAATATTGCCATAGATCAAGTAAATAAATAATATATATATATATTTATATTCTTATTTATAATGAGAAACTTTTTCAAATAGTTTTTTTATCTTGAACTGTACCACAAAGACCAGTTTCAAAATATTTCCAATTTTTTTAAATTGATTACAATAAAATACCCAATAATTAGTATTAGGTAAACCAACAAACATTATTTACTATCATGTGAAATTGTCTCTAAATCTTAATAAAATATTCATAGCTATTTAATTGTTCTTTCAAAAATCATTCATTAGTTTTTTTGTACTAAATGATTTTTTCCATAAACATATATACATTCTTATTTGTAATACATAAACATAAATTAAAACCTCTTTTTAACCATATTGCGAAAGCCCTTTTTAAAAGATTCAAATTTAAAAAAAATTATCTCATCATTTAAATACACTACCAATTTTACCCCCAAAAACAAGTACTATCGAGTATTGTTTTAAATATGAAACATTCCCAATAATACATTCTAAACAAAATTGTTTTAAGGATTTAATATTTCGTATTTTTTAAACATCCATCAATTATAAATTACCCCTCAACGATTCTTTATCCAAAATACAAGAATAAAGAGCTATTTTCAGGTGAGGAAGTCCTTAGGTATAGATTTTTTTTTAAATCGTCAATGTGTTAATCAAACAATTTGGAATTTAAAAAAAATACTAAACAGAAAATACCCTTAATTTACGGCTAGGATCAAAATAAAAAATATCCCGAGATACTGCCCTATAACCTTTTAATATCACATGTAAACAAAACCACCAATAATTCCATATCTGTAACCAAGGATAGATATGTGACTAAACAGAATCAAAACCTCCCCCATTTTGGGTTCAGACACATATAAAACGTAAGGATTCATCATAATACCAAAGACGAAAATTTTCACGATTACAATATTTATCTCTTGGTATGAGAAAGAAAAACAAAATTGTAAGAAGAGACCGCTAATCTTTGGTGTGCTCAAGAATAGAACTATCCACTTCGAAGATAAAATAGTCTACTGGCGATTACGGGGAGATGGGGCTCGTATCACAGTCGAGAGTATAGAGTGGTTTTTTCCTGAAGGTTTTCCCTCCTTACCTTCCAAGTAAATGCGGGTGCAAGTACTCTAAATTCAACCTCCTAAGCTCTAGCACATTAGAGTAGTTAGTAAATCTACGTAGATCTGAGCGGTTTGTAGTACTGTGTGTACCGTACATTTACCAAATAATTATCTAAACCCACCTCAGTGGCGGCATGATATAGGGCGTCATTCTCGCAATTTGCTAGACTGTCGACGATGGTGATATACTGGTTCAATCCTGGTTTGGTGTGCTGAGTGAAGTCTTACAAAATGGATTTTCACTCTTTACACGAAAAAGAGGATAAACTTCCTTCAAATTCATCTTTCCTCATTCTTAACCCAACTAACGTAACTAATACATGGGCGTAGAATCAGAACGGGTAGTGATAAATGGTTTTTAAAAAAAATATTAAAAAATTCAACATACAATTTTACCCACTCCTCTACTCCCACTAAAAAAAATGAATATAAGAATTTATTGGTGATTTAAAAAAATAATATGTGATATTAATATTAATAATTTCAGCAATGGGATTTTACAATGTTAAAAAAAACTATCATTATAACATATTTACAAACCTTGAAAAAATAGATAGCTTGTTTACATATTTTAAAGTTTCCTTCGGCACAACAAATATCAGTTTTCTCAATAACACACAAGAATATAAAAGGAAGTCAAGAAAATAAATATATAAAAATAAAGAATTTTAAGTTGACAGAAACTAAGTTGCACAAAGAATTGTTCGTTTTACTAGATATCGGGAGTAGAGAAATGAAAAAAA
>CABFWB010000158.1:304815-334905 GCA_902151455.1 Timema bartmani | reverse complement strand
AGAGAGAGAAAGAGAAGAGGGGGAAAGGAAAAGAGAACTCAAAAGAGTTGAAAGGAGTAAATACAGAAGACCTGTGAAATATGTCTTTATACATATTGGAAGAGGTTACTGGAATGGGCTCAGCTCGAGACAATCGTGCGTCGACTGTTCCTCTGGAGGATTCTTCTGGGTTTTATGAAAAGGATTCAAAATATTGTCTCAAGGACAACGATAGATCAGGAATAAAAATAAAAAAAAGATTGTATCTCTACTCATTTCCGTCGTAAGGCTTGGATGGAACTTAATACTCTGTTAGGAGTATATAAATACACACAGAAAAGAAATGGTGTTTCTTTTCACACATAACCAATATCTAGGTGCTTGATTACTCCTATAATTCTGGTCTTTGTAATTTTGTCTACAACTTAACTGGTGCAAGTATCAGAAGTTTTTAGGCTAATAAACAGTAAACCCAAATTTTGTAATAATTCTCTTGAAATCCATAATCGACATGAAGGACCACAATACGTCAATTTAAAAAAATATGACTTTTTCTTTACATATATCCATCTTAATAATTGGAACTATCTTAGTACTGTATTTTAATAAAGAAGTTAATAAAAAATACCATATACCTTGGGGCATTACAACCAAAATTTTGTAGCTTTATTACTCAAATATGATAGTTAAATATATATATATATATAAAATATATATATATAAAATATATATATATAAAATATATATATATATATATAAAATATATATATATAAAATATATATATATATAAAATATATATATATAAAATATATATATATATATAAAATATATATATATAAAATATATATATATATATGTGTGCATAAGAGAGAACAGATATAAGTATTTGAAAATTTCAGGCAAAGAGTCTTATAATTTTAAATCGTATTCTAATAATTTATCTATCGTAAATTTTATAATTGTTCCTTTATATTAGTAGTTATAACAGTTGATACATCACTGCAAGGGTTGAAATTTCATATAAATGTCCGTATCACGACATGTACACCTACCTCTGTTTGTAAGAATTAAGATTTTTCAAAACTTTACTAGGAGGAAAAAACACCTCAACTAAGGATATGGGTGAAAGTGATGTATGGCTCACATTTGGCATAGTAGCATTTTAGTGTCCTACAGATTTTATTAAGATGTGTTTTTAAAATGTTGGTGTTCTTAGAAACAAAGATTTAAAAAAGGGCTACGTTCAAAATGGTTATCTTGCGATATTATTGGCGTGCCTATCCCTTATTACTTTAATTGACTTGAACGATGATTCATCGTATTAGAATGTAACATTTATGTTTAGACATTAAAATGTTTTTAGCACCACGTCTTACTACCCATTCGGGTTATACACTTATGTACTAATTAAACTAAAGTGCTTGGGATTAGGAAGGTTTAATTAGAAGAAGTGCACACGCATTTTGCGTCGAGAGAGAGTGTAAATACCATTCAGGAAAAGTCACTGAGTGTACACAACCAGAATCGAACCCTGATATTCCCCTCGTCTTCAGCAGTCTAGTCTAACACGAGATTAGCACGTTAGACCATAAGGCCACTGAAGCGGTTATTTTAAACTATTTAATCACTATTCTAAATACACGTGACGAGATTTATTTGTAATAAACACTACATTACTACTTCTCCAAAACCACATCTTAAGGTGAGGTGGACGAAGACGTGAGAAAAGGCCAGTAATTTTGTAGTTTTAATAGCAAAATAAATAAAATAAAATAAATAAAATATTTTTCCAGTAAAAACGTTTAAGTTTAATTTTCTTCACACGGTGATATCAATAGTTGTTGAATATCTGTCAAGGGTTTCTTAGAATTTAATGACAACTTCTTCTCTTTATTTAAAAACTTTGTCATCTAATGCCGCTATGCCCATGACAGATATTCAACAACTATTGATATCACCATGTCAAGAAGATTAAACTAAATGTTGCTACTGGAGCAATATTTGATTTGTTTCGATCAAAATGTTTTGCTATAAAACTGCAAAAACACTGAAATTTTTCCACGTCCCCTACATCCTCACCTTAGGAACTGGGATGATATCTCCCAGTACAGGTAATTTGAAAAGCCCAATTAAATCCACCCTTTTGGAAATGGCTATCCACACCATCCAAGTATTCTCCAATAACAGTTTCCACGGGAATATATAGTTTACCTAGCCACATGGGGTAAATACGCCTTACGGTACAAGACTGGCCCTTGGCCCTTAGCTCCTGCTGCAGAAACAAAAAAACAAATATTTATTGTTGCCAACAACCCCGCATCTCTATCAGGCAACCTATATATTTAAATTTTCAACAATTTAACAAATATAATAACGTATTAAAACATTATTTTATCAAAGGTAAAGGTTATAACACAATTAGTACACAAAATGTAAGTCTTCTCAGAATATAATGGTATCTACTGTATTTTTTAATGGGTTGTGTAGTAATTTGAATACTTGAGCTACTAGTGGATACTACATTTAATGTTTTATTTACTTTCCGGTGGAAATAAAATAACATCATAAGCATCTTTTTAATTAGGTAATCCTCTTCGTTGAGGGTGTATCCTACTTGGTGCATTGATGAGATGCGTGACTCTATGAGGTCTGCATATCAAATAACACACATTATTATCAGTTCCATACTTCAACTGCCAGTATCTGATAGCTGCATCCCGTCACAATAACGGATCGCCAATGAGTAGTAGTAGAGTAGAGTAGAGTAGAATAGAATAGAATAGTAACTCTTTTTTTATACTTACACTCTAGAATCATTGGGAAATTTGCACTACATTCTCTGACTATATTGGCTTGGAATAAACTGTCCTTATGATACTTTCCCTTGAGACATCTGTACTGTCAGCTCTCATAATGACGTCTCGTCCAAGAATAAATAGTCCAACCTGCAAAAGTTTTTGGTTTACCTATTGTTGATGCCTGCCCTCTCAAACCCTTGGGAATTTAGCACTACCATCTCTCACTAAAATGGCTCGGCAATGAATATTCCACCCTGGAGAGATGAATACTTTTCTCTTTTAGATTCTTTACCTCTTAGACCATTTGTACATCTCAAAATGACCTCTTGGCAATGATTAGGCTTTACTAAAGGGCTGCTATCCTATATTATTTCGATTTTCTAGAAGGTTCTTCTTCTTTTTTAAAGTACGCTTCCGTTTGTCCTGGGGCTATCACTCATTCATATTTAAAGGATTTTCTTTTTCATCTTTGCTTTTATTTAAATATACAGAAAGATTTATATCAAAGCCTTTTTTTATGAAAAATATAAATATCATGTTTTCGAGATAATATACGTAATATTGCTTTAATTTAGCTAGGAATTTGTGTAATGTATTTTCCTGATTTAGTATTAGGATTTATGTGAGGGTAAAAGTGAATTATATCACAGTGAGAACTTCTGTCCTTAATAATTCCATGAAGGTTTTAATTTTTTGATTTTTTAATTATCAATTGTACGAACAAACTGATTATACCCACAAACTTCTCAAAAACATGCCTCATATTCTGAAACATACGTAGCCCTGAATTACCAATCAACAATTCACAAATAATACATTTTGGGTTTAGCTGGGATTTAAAACCAAGAACTTTCACTCAGTATTTGGGTGCAGTACTAACTGAACTAATGTGTTAGACTAACATATGTAATTTAATGCCAGCTTTATTTGATAATAACTTATTACTAAATCAGCATTACCATGTGAACCAGGGTGGGCCGAAATTGACGTTTATAAAAAAATGGGAATTTGAAACTACAATAGGAACCAAAAGTTGCATTTTATATTAAATATTGACCATGGTTTTTTAATTTGAAAAAAACAGCTTCTGCCCTCTACCAAACTTTTAATATCTACATTAACAATTCGGCAATTTCATAATGTTTTGATTGCTCTTGGTTTTAATGAATAATTTAAAAATACCATAATGAAACTTTTTATGAAAATATTTTACTATATGTATTTATAAATAAACATAGCTGTTATTTAAGGATAATTTTAATTGAAGACATTTAATAAAAATAATAAAATTAGTGAAAAATATTTAAAAATTCATAAGTTTGTTTTCTGTCTCACACACACATATATATAATACATTATCGTTTAGTGAAAAATGCATTTTAAAATTATTATTAGATATACTTAACACTAAAACTATTAAAGGCCGTGTGTTAGACTATTTTAAATTGTGCTTTATTCTCAAAACATGGCATAATTTTTCGTGACTTAATTCTTGTACGAATAAAAAAAATTTCTGTCGTCTGTACCAACTACTGAAGAAGACGCCTCAGTTACTAACTTTATACACCTATCTACATTCTGGGTGTGACAAGGAAAACTAGTAAACTCCACCTTTCTCATTCATTAAGGATTAAAGATAATCGTCTGAAAAGGTAGCTGAAATTGGAGGAGACGTAAAATCACACTCGTCCCAGTAAATCAGATTAATATAATCTTTTGCCTTGATGTTCTATTTAGGAATAACAAACCTTTTTATGTCCAATGTTTGTGGTTTTATAGCCTTAATAATGCGTCTCAATCTAAGCTCTTTAACATATTTACGATTATCAGTTAACATAGACAAAAATATCATGTGTTCTTGATGGCTAACCACTAAAGTAAGCATTACTTTGTATCACAGTGTCCTCAACTGTTTTAAACTTATTATTCAGGTAATGTGACAGTTGTACTGTTTTAAGAACGTGCCGGCTACCATCTTTTTAAGAAGAATGCACTTTTATCTTAAATCACATTGGCAGATACACTCTAATTATAATGTCAACCAAATTTTTTAGAATTAAAGAAGGAATATCACTTCCCACATAAATTCGCAGCACACTATTTGTCGTTGTTAACCACCAAGAACGAGTCATTTTCCCTAGACGACGATTAGCTAAATTTATATCACATATAGCATATGGAATAGCTTTAAACATGTCATATTAAAAAGCTTTATGATTACTTAAATCACTCACTTTGAGTTCTGGTAATTGAAAAGTGATTTTGCCAAATTTCACAATTGGAAGCTGCTTACAATTTTCTAGTAACTTTCCGATTCCAGAACACACGCAAAGTCCTGTAATGGCTCTATCAAGTTATTGAACCAGGTGTCTCAGGGGAAGTTCATTATAATGTAACTGGCATATTAAACACTGCAATTGACGCTTTAGTGCTAGTTGTAGATAGCTTAAAGCCACATTTTGCTACAAGTATTCACAGTGGTGCCATCAGAACCAATAGCCATAAGTTCATTTAAGTTGAAGCTGCTTTCTAAACAAAAATACAAAATGCTTCTTGCGATAGATTTTCCCCGATTCAGAAGCTGCTGTAGTGTGGCCTAAATAGTAATAGAGGTATGTTCTTCTACAACATTTATTTGATAATGTCACTCTTCTTTCTTTTCTTGACTTAAAGTTTTGTCGTTCTTACCATCAAAGAAGATACCTTTTATTAATTTAAATAAGATTTGAAATTCTTCACTGAGAGTACGGTGTGTTTTTTTACGAATTCTTCTAACTTTATATTTATAAATTACTTCCAAGCAATCTTTTTTCGCTATCACTCCGCAGTGATTTATCCGATACACCATAATTATCACACACTCTTGCTAGTGCTGGAAGCTGCAATCTCTTCTGAAGACATCGTTCACCAACTTTGGAAGTGTAAGGTTGTGTAATACACACAGCTTACTAGTGCGAAGATGATTCCTATTAGAAGACTTAGTATTTTGATAATTATTTTGTTCATCAAAATTTATTTGTATAAAATTGTAAACGCTATATTAAACAAATTTCTTGACCTGTTTAGATTTTCTTTCTTCTTTTCTTTTGAACCGTTTTGTTTCAATAAAGTCAATTTTTCCCAAATCCATTTTTCTGGATGATATTTGATCGCAAAGAAACGACTGCTCTCTGATAGCTACTTTCCTATTTTTTTCACAAATACATTGAAAAAATTATACATAATAACAAGCAGTGGTGGCAAAGAGTTTGCTTTCTATAGTTCTAAATATATCAACTCTGATGTCGTAGTTTGGATTTCGTTTGGCTTTAGGATATCTTACAAGGCTTGGGTACTTATTATGATAGCTGCGAAGCAGTTGCAGCATACAAAGGTGTGATACAATAGGAATTAAAGCTGTTTTCCAAATTTCTTCAATGTTCTTAGTACCAATTTATATATTTCAGAATAGGTAGGATCTTTTCAGGACATCTTAATTTTCAAGTCATATCGGCCATAAACATCTCAAAACATCTACTATTGTTGGTAAAAGGAGTTGACTAAGTTCCTTAGGACTGCTAAAAATTTGACAATGTACTTTACTTCTAGTCATATTTAAGCTTTTGCTCATTGCTTATGCTCATCAATCATGCGAGTATGCTGACTAATATCTTGGTATCTTATTTTAATCGTCATAAACAAGTTCCAAGAGGACTTCCTGTATAAATTATGTGCCTCTTTTATTGAAGAGAAATATTTCACTAACGGGAAATGGTATTACGTAATCACTCTATTTGGTTTTTTATTGTAATTATAAAATAACTCGCAGAGGGCAGAAGATACTTTCCAAATCTAATGAATTTTTTTCCTCTACTTTAATACAATAAAAGGCAAATTTGGTAGGTATTGTAAAATTAAATTATTAATTTAATTTTTTCGGCCCACCCTAATGTGAACCCTTCTAACAAATAATTAACAATAATGTGCTGTGGAATAGATTTATTCAGGCACGGCCTTTTAGAAGTTAAAAGTATAAATTTTTCAGCAAAAATTTATAATATTTTACTATATTATTATTTGTGATTCATTATCAGATATTATTTTATAAAGATTGATACATGCAGATAAAATTAACATATGAATGCTATTGGATAAACCATTATATCATCAATAATTTAGATTATTTTTATCCTTCAAACAGATTTATAAAATTTAAAAGTAAAACAAATTTTCAAATGTTTAATTTAATTTTTAAATCATAAAATATATTGACCGTGTTCCTTCTATCGGAAAGCAAAGTTTATTTTATTTGAAGGCTCTTGAAAAGAGTTAATCAGAAATATGATGTTGGTAAAGTGTTCCGTGTCCGAGGCAGGACGACTGTGATGGATGATGATAGAGCGAGTGTTTGGTGACGTCATTGTGACAACTTCCAACCAGTTGAACACACACACGGATACTCTCAAGAAGTTAAACGACCAATCTTCCAACACACACACACGTATCCGATTCTTAGAGACAGGGTCATTCTCTAGGATGTATGATTTGGAATATCTATAAATAGTCAGGATTTATTTTATTTCTGATGAAATATTCCAGAAATGGTTCTAGACTGAATATTTACTTTAATCGTACTGATTTTCACGTGGTCTAGGGCTCAATCTAAAACCAGTCGCAGCCTTTTAACTATGTATTGTGCAGGTGTGTGTGTGTGTGTGAATTTTTAAAAATCTATAGTTCAGTGATTATTATTATTATTATTATTAATATTATTATTTGCACCGCATCTTAATACCCGTTCGGATTGTACGCACTTACGCTAATGTGTAATGGTAGGGTGATTGTGAGATGAAATGGAAGACCTACAGTATAATGTGGAATCCGAACCACGGTGGAGGCCTGGCATTCCACACATTCAAAAGATGTGATTAATACACGTGTTGGCAGAGGTGAAAGAAGGGTTTGGCCATCAGATAAATCAGTGCTGAGACCGAGGATTGAACACTGGACACCCAGCACAGAAGTCCGATACCTTACCCCTAGACCACTTGGTCACCTCATAGTCCACTGATATTGCTTCTTGACATTTTTCGTTCTTTCTAAAGTAACGGAGATTGTACACTCCATTTATCCATAAAGGTCTTAACTTAAATGATTTCACTATGACCCTACCATTACCAGTACCATTTAAGGCAAGCGTACTACCTTTCAGGTTAAGGGGAGGATACACCGAAATATAATTTGTCTACAATTCTTTTTAAGGGTTAAAAGGCTAGTTTATAGACGAGATTTGATCTTTAATAAACTGTTTTTGGGAACAATCTTACTTTTGATAAGGAAGGCAGAATTTAACATATTTATAAATACCGTAGTTTAATTTAAATGTTCATTTAAAGCTACATATCATTTGTCGTGTTCTGGTTCTTACAGTAAATATTAAGTGGTATTTTTTAAAATTATAGTGTATTTAATGTCCATAAATTAATTCATAATTTAATAGATATAACCTTCAAAAAATAATATATCAATATCCACGAAAAAATAATGTGTTCATTGTCAACTTAATACGTACGTTTAAATTGTTTAATAACATTTTAACTTTAATTTGATTTGTCTAAAGATTTTTTGGCCCTTTTTGTATGGTCTATTAGTCCAAAACAAATGTTTTTTACATATGTATTATATTCATTATATTGTATATATCTTAATGTCTTAGAATAATTATATTATTCATCATTGACAGCTTCATACAGATTAAACTATATTGCAATAAAGGAAATCAGATGTTAATTATATTATAGAATGTATAGTTTTTTTAGAACCTAATATTACTACCCATTAGTGGTATAGGCTTATAAATTAATTACGCTAATGGCCCTAGTGAAAACAAATGTTATATTTAGAGGAGATACACCCACATTTGCGTAGAGGGATGATCGAAAAACATTGTTTAAAACCACCCTCAGGAAACTAAACCATATTTACATCATCGGCAGCTAGTCTACTGCGAGAGTAGTGCCTTAAACCATGTGGCCACTGAATAACGCAAATATTGAATAGTTTTGTTCTCAATCTTAACAAGATTTTACTAAACATTGTTTGTAACATTTTAACAGCAATAATGCAGTTTGTCATATGTGGGCAGAACATTAGATCTTAGATATGAATGTACAGTACCAGAAAGGGTGGGGGAAGGGGGTATCAAGCAATAAATTAATTTTTCACATGTTTATTAATGTGAGTGCAAAAATCAGGGGAAAATGTGGAAAAACTTGAGAAGTCAAGTAATTTAAAATTGCCAGGAAAATATCAGTAAATTATATATTCAAACAGGGAAATGACTGTATTAACTGTCTAGGATAGATACATGTCTTATTGGCATCCTGTTCAGTTAGTGTTTTAATTAGGTGGCTTTAACAGATAAAATGTTGTATATTCGTAACTAGCAATTCCACACGGCTTTTCCCGTGATCCACAGTGGTATAAGAAATATATAAGACCCCCNAACAATATGTGCTTCAAAAATTTGTTAAAAATAGCCTAATTAAACAGCTAATTAAAATTTTAAAATCCGGCTTCGAGGTGCATTCGGAACCCATTCCGTCCAACTATGTTAAAAATTTCAGATCTCTCCGTGCCGTAGATTTGGCTGGGCATCGCAAACAAACAAACACACAAACACTTATTTTTATTACTATAGATTTTAGTCTATATTAGTTAAATAAGAATCAATAGTAGTTTTATTAATATAAATATATTATTAATCAATCAAAATAACATTTAGAAATTTTACGGACTCAAACAAAACAACTTTTGTTTTTCCATAAAATATTTATAAATAGTTTAGTAAAAAGTACATTATATAAGTGAAAAATAAGAGTTACTGTTTTTATAGCCTCAAAAAGAGTGTCTATAATCCTAAACTATTATTATTAGTATTATTGTTACTATTATTAGCGCTGCCTCTTATCACCCGTTCGGGTTGTACGCACTTACGCTAATTTGCAATGGTAGGGTGATTGTGAGATAAAATGAAGGACCTACAGTTTAACGTGGGATCCAAACCACGGTGGAGGCCTGGCATTACACACATTCATAAGTTGTGATTAATACACGTCTTGTCAGAGGTGAAGGAAGGTTTTGGCAATCAGATAAATCTGTGTCGGGACCAAGGATTGAACCCCGGAACCCCAACACAGAAGTCTGACACCTTACCCCTAGACCACCAGGTCACCCATATACTGTGTTAAAAGTGTGCTGTTGGAAGTCCTAAGTGTACTAGACTAATTTTTACATGCGCTGTATTTATCAAAATCTTCTGGGATATCCACTTAATTAAACTAATAGGATAACGCTTATCAAAGAAGAATGTAAAGGAAATATACCCTAATCTGTAGGTTGGGAGCGAATGGAACCTCACCTATTACACCCAACTGGGTTTCAAACCTCAAATCTTTTTCTTCCAAAGTCCATCACTGACAAACCATCCCAGACTAGACCGACATTATATGTAGGGTATGTTTACCATAGCTTTTTACATGAATCACAGTGCAAAAATTATATGTTGAGTTTTGGTTTGCCAACACTTGTAAAAGATTACTGTTTTGTCATGAATTATAAGCTTTTTAATTATATGTTATTATTTTACATTTAAAATAACGTAAGATTATGTTTTCTCCCATTATTTCGTTACTTTAATAATTTATTTTTATCCTATCCGAAACCATATTTTAAACATGATAAAAGTACTTATTCTTTATTTTTGAATATTATCTATAACGTGTAATATAGTGCATTCATTAATAGTTTCTAATACAGGCATCGCATTTACTTGTAAAAGAGAAAATACCTGTCATTTTTTAATATATATTAAATTATATTATGAATATTTTATAGTATTTCAAAATATTTAACTGAATAAAATATTTTTATCAACTACGTGAGTTCACCATTGAAAAGAACTTGATTGCGTCATGATCAATCACAGGGTTTTAATTAGTCGGTCGCCATTTTGAAGCTATATTATTTGTAAGACCTTTTGTGAAAGTGCTGTCAATACATAATTTTTTAATTGGAATAAAAATCTTTGTGCCTGGCCTCAAATAAATATAAACAATATTGGCCTAAATTACTGTGGTTAACTATCACATTCATATATTACCATATATTTTCACTACAATTATCCAAAGTGACAGATGTCAGTTGTTGGCGTAAGGATACATTAGGGACTATTTCTAGTATTTTTTTGAGCTGTCGTCTAAGTAAACTCGGATGGTGACTGTACTCTAGATAGTTTTAAAACCTTTTGTAACTATCTTATCAACTACATGGCTGGTCATGCAGACTAAATGTCGTGCCCATCTAGTCTGGTTTGACAATGTGGCTTAGGTTGGGGTAAAATTCTAATACTGGTTTACTAAGAATGCTATTTACTAAAAGGTTTTCCACTTTCCCTCTAAGTAAATGCAGTTACTTTTAAAATTCCAACCCACCTCGGTGGCGTAGTTGGCTAACGTGCTAGTCGTGTTGAGCTTGACCACCGAGGACGGTGAGATCGAGGTTCGAATCTTGGTCGAGTGAACTGGGGTTTCACCTCATCTAAATTCAACCCTACCAATTACCAATCCATTAGCGTAATTAGTACTTAAGCGTATAACCCGAACGGGTAGTAAGACGCGGTGCTAAATATTATTATTTAAAATTCTACCACTATCATTCCTACGCCACGATCATAATTAGTATACTTACAGATTGGGTCGTTATTAAAATAAACTTGTAGAGGTTGTAGGAGCGGGGAAGAGGAGAAGAAGAATCTATCTTCATAACGTGATTCCACTATAGTTTGTTAGCGTCGTAAAAGTTTTTTGTCCTCTTTCCCAGCCACGTTCGGATTTCTATGTATGTTACTTTCTTCTTGAAGAATGCGCTCGTTGGTAAACAAAGTAAACTGCTTTTCAGGAAAGTATTTTAATGACTTGGTGCAGTCGACTTTAAAACCGCGAGACCCTGTTTAGAAAAGATGGAGCGCTTTCTTATTAGAACGTTGTTTGTAACACTTGCTAAAAGGAAATTTGTTAATCTTTACGCGTTCACTGTGAGAGAGTTAAAGTTATGGAAGACATGGTTGGGGCTAATGTCTGTTTCTAGTTCGGAAGATAAGGCTAATGGTGGATTAAATTCTTGTTTATTTCAGTCGCCTCCTACTACCCATCCAGGCTCTACGCATTTGAAATCACATTGGAGGGTAACGAATGAATAAGGGAGAATTTTAGGGAAATGTAACGAGCATTGCATAGAGGGAGAGTGGGAAACATTTAAGAAAAAATCTAAATGCTTCTACCCGGGTTTCGAACACTGATATATCCTTTACTGGTAAGACAAACTAGATTATATTTAAATATAGTACACCTGACCACTGATACGCGTCGGAATTTATTAAATCATATTTCACCCCATAGATATTAAAAGGCCCCTACAGTTATTTTTGTTTTAATAATTTTTATTTTTAAATCCAACCTGCACCTAAGTGCACATGAACAAAAGTATCATTCTCACTATGTCTGGTTTGGGAGCGTTTGACAACTTGTGGTGGCCGGTGATATTCGGGAGGCTGAGAGAGATTAGATGTCCAGGTAACCTTTATAGGAGTCTTATGGACTATTGTAGGGGAAGATACGCGAACCTGAGATGTCCAGGAATGACGGTAATAAAAAAAACTTACGAAAGGGTGTCTCCAGGGGTCGGTCTGTGGGCCGATCTTTTGAGACGTAGCACTCGAACCTGGTTTAGTGGAGGTTGAGTCACTCCCTGAAACGGCAGGGGTGGTTGCCTTTTTGGACGATATACTCACAATAGTTGAAGCAACATCTAGAAGAGAATTAGAAGCTAAGAGTGACGCAGCTATCGCTGGGATGAACTCTTGGTGTAAAAAGGTAAAGGCAGAAGGTAAAAGTCAAGGACAACTTACGTGCTATTAAGGGGGTACTCAAGAGAAACCCGAAGATTACGATTGATGGACAGACTATAAGACGAAGCAAGGATACCAGATACCTAGGCGTGATGCTAAATGAGAGGCGCGACTTCATGACGCACGTGGAGAAAGTATGTGGAAAAGTTTTGAGAGCTATGGATAAGATCATCAACCTAGGGCAGGGCAAATTTAAACTGTCTATAAGGCTGATCAGATTGTATCACCAGGCTATGTTAGTCTCCATTGTGGGCTATGGAGATGGCGAATGGGCTCATCGGATCAGGCAGGTAAGAATCAGAAGGAAAATCAGAAGCCTTCAGAGAAGTGTACTTTTGAGGCTATCTGGAGCGTACAAGACTGTTGCAACAGATGCTTTGTGTGTATCCTTGAGTATCTGGCCCTTGGACTTATAGGTTAGGAGGAGAGCGGCATTGTATTGGATAAGGAAGAGAGATATGGAGAAAGCAGGGATAAAAACGGGACCATAGGTCAGGAAATTTCTTGAAGAGGAGTGGCAAGACGAGTGGGAACGGAGCAAAAATGGTAGAAGACATCATAAAATATCTCCAAGCGTTGCTGAACGGTTGGAAATATAGTACGTGCAGCCCTCTACAGGTTTGGTACTTTTTTTACTGGGAATGGTATATTTAAGGCCACTCTCTTCGCTAGACGACTGACAGATACAGGTACTTGCGATTATGGTAGGGAGGCAACGCCGGAACAAGTCGTGCTGGAATGTATTGAGACGTTGGAAGATAGAATGAGCTTACAGATACCGTTTCAAGAGAGCACGGTTTATTACAGACTGCGTGACGTGGACCGATGAAATCTCCTGGATGCAATCGCGGATAATATGTTCAAATACGAAAGAGATAAGTAATTAACTGCAATGAAAAACAGAGGACAAAATAGACTGGTCAACAGGGTACAGGACGGAGAGCGACAGTGACGCTACAACAGATATAGATGACACATAACGGCACGGCTTGACTAAGTCAATATATGTGACAAAGATAAACTCGATTATCGGCTGGCTGGGTAGAATGTGGTGGGGATCTCCAGGTGAACCGGAGCCTAGCTGAGGTAAACGGTGCTCTCAGGATTCCAGTAGTGTGAACTGCTGATGAACCGGAGGGTGCCTTGATACCAGCTAGGTAGTGCAAAAGAACAACATCTTCAGACGGGAGAATCAACCTCTCACTCATAGGGTCCAGCCCACTTGGTGATAAGTGAGTGATGCTGGGCTGGAGCTGTCGGGCATCTGGTCCATCCACCGATCCATCGGATGGCTGCTCTCTGTTCAGAAAATGGATCGGTGATAACAACAGAATGACCCTGCATCCAAATATAAGAAGGACTTATACTTAAGTTACGTTATTATTAAGTACTTTTTATAAATCTTTAAGTTAAGTTAGTTGTAAGTTCATAGGTGGTGATATTGTGGGTAGTAAGTGGAGCGAGATCTCCGGTAGAGCGCCTCCCCAGGTGACGGAGAGGGGGATGCCCGCCCACGCTGGGGTTCTCACTGATCATGGAAAAATTAGATCCAGAGTGCGGTGGGATATAATATACCCGGGCGTAATATACCCAGGGTGGACCTAACTAGTAGGATAGGTATAGGAAAGAAGGACAAATAGGACTTTTAGATTTAGGTGCTTATTCTAAACTTATTATTGTATTAAAAAAACTCTACGGAACTCCGCACGGACTTTCTCGCTCTATTGTTTAAAAATGGAGATATTTACTCAAAACTCGTAATATATGTGAAACGAAATAATATAAACTAGCAAACCAGAGCATAAATTGCACTATATTTATGTAAAACATTTTTTGAGTCCTGGTTTTAGAATTTATAGTTTTATTTTTAAAGAACTAATGTCCTCGTTTGTATGTTTGGACCAATAAAAAGTTCGCTATTGGGTCCATAAGGGTCAATACTTCGTATTAAAATATAGATTTTCGGTTAAAATTTTCGACATTTTATTAGGCGTTGCACATCTTCAGGTCATTGCATTGCTATTAAATTTATCATTTATAAATTTTGACCAATAAAAATTGTAAATATTGACTATTGAGTCTAAAATTTAGTAGATCATTGTTGTACAAACATTTATCCTAAGATATTTAGGGAAAAATAACATAAACTTTTTGACAAACTTACTTATACTTAATTACTCTATGGCATTGGAAAATTATTGCGTTAAAACTTAGGTAGTATCTCCTTACAACAAAAGCTCACAAAATTGTTTTAATATATTTGCCAATATCTTAGAAACTGCTGGTTTATACAAAATATATTTAGTACAAAAGTCCTTTATTTTTAATAGTACTACAATTTTGCAACGATAAGTTATTTGGTATCTTAAATAGTTGTTGAGATACGGAAACTTTACGCATCTATAAATTACCCTAAAAGTTATTCTATTGGGAAAAAGAAAATTGCCAGTTTATTTATAATCTTAATCAACACCTAGATACGAATTTTAATCAAAATAGTTTGAGCCAATTTTGATAAAATAGATTTTTAATCTTTTCACCCTTTACTAAATATCTCTTAATTTTAAGTTTAAACAGACACACAGACAAACGGCATTTCAAAAATCACTTTTTAGGTTTTGGGGGTCATGAGACGTTAAAATCCATAATCATTTCAGGTTAGAATTATTTACGGTCGCAATACTTTACCTTTAGTGTTCGAAAAGTTAAAAAACTATATATACGCGTACATCCTAAAAGCTATTGGCTTAATATAAATATGTTATGGATAAAATATTTGTATTATAAATAGGTATACATATTAGCAATTATAATTAAATTCATATCTCAAATAGTTTCGGAGATATGATTTAGAAAAGAGAATTTACGCATCAGACCGGAGCCCTTAAAGTCATTTATCCGAAATATTGACAGTAGTTTTTTTGTTGGGAATATTTATAAATGTTTTGAAATGAAATTTTATCAAAATCGTTATAGCCGATTTTGAGAAAATCGACATTTTTCTTTTTTGCCCTTCAGTAAACTACCCTTAATTTTAGGGTTTGGTATCCAATTTCAAAAACCCCCTGGGGCAACTCTTATGAAAACCCTAGATACCAAGTTTAAGCCCAATTGATAGTTGTAATTACAGACAAAGAGACATATGTAAATTCAAAAACAACTTTTTCGAATTCGGGTCATGAAACGTCGAGATTCATCAATATCTCGAGCTCAATTTCTTTAACTATCGCAATAGTTTCTTTACCTGTAAGATAGCGAGAAAGTAAAAAGAACATATCTAAAAGATGTAATATTAATTCAAAATGTAGATCTAGGTCCCGAGCTACATGATAGGAATCGGGATAAATAGTGTAAATAAATAAATATGTCTGTTTCATTGGTGACACGAAGATTCGGGTTCTAATACCAGCTGGGTTTATTAAGAGCTTATAGAAAATATATTTCTACTCTACCAGCACGCAAATATGGGTACTATTACTTTAAAATCTGCCTTCACTATTTAAACCGATTTATTCAAATATGTTAATAGCTCGCTTTGGCAGTAGGAAGTAGAGTTCACTGGGGACTTGTTATATAAAAATTTGGTTGAAATTCTTTAATTAATTGAAAGTTATAAAGGAACTAATCACACAGAAGACGAAGTCCCACAAGTATTTTAATTATAAGATACTTATTTTCTAAAAGAATGATAATTTATTCAAAACTTAAAACGAGTGACTATTTTTTTAAATTTATAATATAAATTCAATCATCTGCTTTACATTGGCTTCAAATGTGACTCGGTTTTATTATTTATCTTTAACTTTAGCCTTGAAATTAGAGGTGAGCTTTATTCACAAAATAAAAATTAACTTTATTAAAAAAATTATATATATATATATATTTAAATGTTCCTAAGAAATATAGAAGATTAAAAAACACAATAAGTACTGAGTAAAATTTGCGGGCAAATACGTGTTAGACCGAAAAACATTAAAAAAACTCTCAAGTAAAATTAATTAAATTTTTCTTTTAACTTTGGATTTTACTTCACGCTTTTCTTCATAATCAATATAACTAAGAAAAAATAGTAGTGCCCCAGAATAGCTAAAAATACAAATAAATATGTCTTATATTTAAATTTACCAGTAAATAGAGTTCTAATCATATGGATGATAGAGTATTGAGTAAATATATATAACTAAACACCAATATCAAAGTAGTTTAATTAAAATATTTTTTCATTTTCTCACAAATAATAGTCTTTAGGCATAAGTGGAAATCGATGATTAACAGAGAAATGACCAAGTACATATTTACAAACAACACAAATTTTAGTTGATTGGATTTTAAAACATAATCTTAAGATGCATTGTTTTTAACAATATTATTGTTAAATTTTATAACTAGTTTTTTGAAGCGGTTTATTCTTATTTCCAATTTTAAGGCATTTGAACATCCTCAGTATTTAAAAATTATTATCTAAGCTGCCTACTATCGATTTGATCTTCTATTCCAGTAAATAAAATGAGGGGAATTAATGTAAATAAATCCACTAGAATTAACCTATATATAGTCAGATATCCTAACCCAAGTACGCCCAGTTTGTTATAAACACTATACGCATCAAAGTGAAATACAATAGTTAACACTCAACAGTGTTAGGGTTCGGCCATACTGACAAGCGTGCGTGCGAGCGACTGACTCAGCGACTGCGTGGCCAAACTGGTAAGCGCGTGATTAGCAGATAGCTCTCGTTAGTGTTTGACGAGGAGGCAAAGGTTCTAATCTTGGCTCAGTGAACTGAGGGTGGTTTTTGACAACTGATTTATTGTTATGGTTTTCCTCATCCTCTATCCGTGCTAATGGTGATTCTTATTTGTAAAGGCCTACTTTGATTATAATATTGAAGTATTTTAACATATCAATTTTACATACGAGTATAAATATGTTTGTACATACATATATATATTTATATTTATATATATGGTATAGGTATGGTTTATGAACTTACCAATTAAATTAGACCATCAGTAGCAAGTGTGCTAAACATATCGATGGTAATAAAAATGTCAAAATGAGAAGTTTTTTTAACACTCAATGAACCAACATACAATAATATTGCCTAGCGCCTGTAAACTAGACTGTACCGGGTCGAGCACGCACGCTTGAAAAATAGAACCAGTTTTATCTTTCAAGCGTGCGCGCTCAGTCGCTCGCTCGCTCGCTCCAGTCTGGCCACCCCTCATTACAACCAATGTGTTTTATTTTATATTTTAGTCGCTTGCGCGCGCGCTTGCTCGTTCGCTCACTCGCCCAGTCAAGCCGTACCCTAAGTCGTATTTGAAGCTATATAATATTAAAAATTTGAGAACTTATAGTTCATACTTAAGGCCTAGTGTTTTAAGCGTTAAAATAAATGTATATAATCACCCCGTCTTACGTATGTGTTATATAGAGCTAAAGTATTTTTAAAAAAAATTGTATAGTCTATGCCTTTAGGATCGAAATAAAATGGTTTTTTTAATCACCACGTCAGACTACCCTATCGGGCTAAACATATAATATGTACGCTATATGCTAATGTCTTAAGGAGGTTGAAATTTTAGGGAAAGTTGTTCTTAACTGGGAGTATACATTCCCCTTGGGGTGTGGAAGCCAAATAATGAATTTATGGGAGTCTCTTTCTCTCTATCTGAACAATATAAATATAAATGTGTATGTATATTAGAATAATTTATCATCATTATTAATATGGATTGGGGTGGCCAGGCAAATATATCAATAGTTGTAGCTAGCTTTTATTTGGAATTGTCCGTTTTTCTATAAATAAGTATGAAAAACGCCTTATAATTTTATTCAAGCAATTATGTTCCAAGTTATTCACATGTAGGCCAGATTAAAGCCAAGCTATTAACATCATGCTGGGAACTTATTCAACTGGAGAAGACGTGATTTGGACATGTTGGAAAAGAGTTTGTAGGAACGTTTTGGTCAATCTGTTGGGGCTCTTAACTTCAAGAGTTTAAGAACCCCTGCCTTTGACTATGCGGCCACCGAATCGGGTTTTTAATATAAGTCAAATTACATTTACATTAATTTATTCCTTAATCTTGTTACCTACATAACTTGGAAGTTTCAATGTCCAAGAACTCCATGATAGCAATATACTGAGTTCCCTGCAATGGCTAGGATTAATTATTATCTCGTGTGGGCTTTACACGTGTGATTTAAACATTTCTGTCTCACCACACACTTTCCATGCTAATACGAAGTTATTTCCTTAAAAAATAAAAAATAAATCATTTTGCAATATTTACCTTCAATATTCGTTGGTATTTAATGTATTAATGAAAAAATATATAAATTCAATTTACAGTTTTATGAGAATTTACAGCTTTTATGCGGAAGAGTACAATGAAAGAGTGGTTTGAAAAATAAAAGGATCAAATACAATAAGGTGCGTGCGATGAAAAGAGGACCACAGTTCACACTTTACAGACTGGACAAAGAGGTAATGGTCGCTTTTAAAGGAAACCGATCGTTACCACCCAGTCCCTCGACCTAGATTTCATTTATCGGAACTCTTCACGAGGGGTTTGTGACACCCTTAACGATAGTCTCTTTTTAAAAATAAAAGGGAGAAAACCAACAAAAACTCAAAGAAGGATACATAAAAGAGAAAAATTGTATAGAACAACAAACAAAAATAAATAAAGGGTAAATAATCACATCTAGAATGTAAGGAACTATAATCAAAAGGAAGTTGATTTAACTATTTAAGGAAAGTATATTTAAAATTTTATACTATAACATTCTAACATTAAGTTTTATTGCATTGTCAAGTTATACGTATTTAACCACACTCATTAGATAGGGATAGTGAAGACACAATTTAAATTAAATTTACTCAAATTTGTGTAGAGGTAAAGTGAGAATATATATTTAGCGAAAACCATCCTATATACACTCCACTAGAACTCAAGCCCCGACGTACCAGTCACCATCAATCCAAACTAGTTTAGATTGACTTTTAATCCATATGTTCAACAACTCGGATTAAGAATAATTGCGTATATCATATAAGGTACGAGATATACAGTACGTACACAAATATATATATAACTTAAAGTTGAAAGAGAATTTATTTAATAAAAGCGTGTTTTGTTTTTCATTTAAGCTATAAATACTATTTAAAATTTATTTAGTCGCAACATTTATTAAAATAAAGTTAAATGTAGCTTATCACAAAACCGTCTAACATTTAAAATTTTAACTTAAAATAAATTAAATAGTAGTACATATCTATGTATAAATAAATCAGGGTCACAAATTAAGTATAATTTATTCAACTATATTTTGTTATTAAACCCTAAAAAATTATTAAATTTAATTTTAAAAAATGTTAAAAGTTGAAATTGTGTATAAAGTGTATTTTTAATTATAGATTTATTTTTAAAATATAAATAAAATACAACATATATAATGTTAAATTAAATTTCTTTAAAAAAACACATATTTCTTGCTTTTTAAATAGTTTTAATCTTAAATAATAACGGTATTAAAATTATTAAAGTTACTCATATTTTTTATGAAAAACACAAACACAAAAATAATCTTTAAGATTGTAATTTAAAGGATCTTTTTATAAAAAGTGAGTAATATGATTTCCCAAAGAAATAGAAGCTACGTTTAAGAAGTGAAACTTTGATGAATTGGTAGAAGTTTAATTTAATTTCAACAAGTTTGCTTGGTTGCCTAACCCATTAATATCGGTAATTTGATCAGTTTTTGTGTGTGGCGCGGTAACTTCTTGAAGTTCTCTACAACTAATGGAAACACGTGGTATCCCATTGGTGTTCTTGTTAAACCAAGAATCTAGGAATTGCTGTTTTCGGACGTTGGGTGCGCCTTGTAAATAGTGGTTGCCAAATAAGTTGAACAGAAGAAACGCCTTTTTTTTTTTTTTTTGCAGTCAGCAATGATACAATTTTACCATAGTAGAAGTGTTATTTTATAGGAATTAAGAATATATATCAAAACTGATAGCTACAGATCACATGACTTATTATATAAATAAGTGACAGTGCTAGTAACTTTTCTAGCCGTCAGATAAGGTTCCTCATATGAAAATCAAAATGTATTTCATCGTCCCTTTTACTTTATACTAATCTAGTTATGTGCTTCGGTACCTTTCCAAGAAATTTGCGGAATATGTTT
Source organism: Timema bartmani (assembly GCA_902151455.1). Taxonomy (NCBI): domain Eukaryota; kingdom Metazoa; phylum Arthropoda; class Insecta; order Phasmatodea; family Timematidae; genus Timema; species Timema bartmani. Next base: position 313,982 of record CABFWB010000158.1, on the reverse strand, counting down.
CACCTATAAATGCTATTAATTGGGATGAATACTCCTGCATTTTCAGAGATGAAGAGTAAAAAACCATTAGGGAGAAAAACTTAAGTTAATTCTTTCGGGATAGGAGCCTTAAATCTTATCTAAATGGTAAACTAATACGATTGATATAAAATTGTGCCTGTCTGTTCACTGGTATGGATTCATATACGTGAAATGTCATATTTATACAGCACTGCCTAAGGCGATTGACCCTTTTCATTTGGCGTGGAAATGCATAATCATGGGAACAAACGGTTATCTTCAAGATTGTGTTATTGATTTGCAATTTTCTTTTCGAAAACGGCTTGTTTAAGAATAGAATCATGTTGATTAAGTTATACTATCTATATACAAATCTCCTCTATAATTTTAACAGTGATCAAAGTTCGATAAAATTGACATTTTTCAATAGAAAATTGCCGGCTTCATTACCAAAAATAAGAAAATGTTACACTTAATTAATATCGATACATTATCTTATAAGGGGTGTTGAAAATATCAACATAGAGTTTTACTCATTCTCAAGAAAACTGATATTTCCAAACCTATGATTTTTCCGTAAGACCTGTCCGGTAGCTAGCGCCATATACGGTTTTAGTGATCCATCTGTTCTTGTTGGCGCGGAAGGATACTTTAGTTGGTTGTGAAACCACGCCACACCTTTCACCCTCCCATCCACCATCCCAAAAATAGTTTTTAGACTTGCACTCGACGGGGCCAAGGGCCTTAAAAGTTTGAAATAAACCAGACAACATATTTTGTATAAAAGGCTAAATAACTTTCTAGCCAATATATATATATATATACCTATATATGATTAAATACATACCCGCCTCGGTGGCGTAGTTGGCTATCGCGCTATTCGTGTTGAGCTCAACCGCCGAGGACGGGGAGATCGAGGCTCGAATCTCGGTCGGGTGAACTGGGGGTGGTTTTTCATAAATGGTTTTCCACTCTCACTCCACGCAAATGCGGGTTCACTTCCTCTAAATTCAAACCTCCCAATTCCTAATCCATTAGCGTAATTAGTACTTAAGCGTGTAACCCGAACGGGTAGTAAGACGCGGTGCTAAATATTATTTATATTATGAATGTCTAACAACTGGGTTTCTCGGCCTATGAACGATTGGGAGCCACTTTTCCAAAGACTAAACAACTGACAAGATTTGATTAAAAATGAATATTTATTAATATGTCAATCGTGTCTTTTTTTGTATTCGATATTTTTATTAGTAAAATTTCTTGCTAATTTTTTTTTAAAGCACTGCGTCTTACTACCTGATCAAGCTTTAATTTACGCATGTTAAATAGTTCTTGATTATGTAGCCATTAACGTTGTTTTCATGCCTCTCAAAATCTCCCTAAAATTATATTAGTATATTTGGTCGTTTGATTTACAGTACTAGCTCTAGAATTCCTGAGCTATATACTTATCATAAAATAAAAATCATATTGAATGAGTGATTTAAAGTATATCTCTATCATTAAAGACCGAATGTTGTTTTATACTTTAAATTGTTTATAGTTCTTTCAGTAGCCGAATGGTTTAAGGCGTCACTCTCTTGTTGGGCAAACCTGCTGAAGACGGGGATATAGGGGCTCGAAACCCACTGAGGGTATTTTATCCTAAATAATTTCACTCTCCTTCCACGTAAATGAGGGTAAACTACCTCTAAAATGATTCCCTGCTCATTTCTATCACATAAGAGTTGTTATGTGTATAGCCGAAACAGGTAAAAACATTTTTTTATATAACTTGGTTTCGTTTCTTCTTCTTGTATTTATAATTTTTTGTTTTTACTTTTTATTTTTAAATGTATTTATCTATAAATCATCTACGCTGTAACCAGCCCCATGGTGTAGTTTTCAGTCCACGTGGCTCAGAGTCTAGGGATTCCGGGTTCGATTCACGCCTGGAACCTTGGGTATTTTTCCCTAAATGATTTGGTTAATTATGCTTAAGCTAGGTTTAATTGTTTCCACTGGTTCCACACCCTCATACTCACAAACACCACTCCTCCCCCCATAACATCGGGACATGGAAAGAGCCTCCACGGAAAGGATGTCCAACTAGATTACATTCGGGCGTTACCTGGGCAACGGTACATTAGTACTGGATAATATTTCCACAAACTGGACTACTAATTATGTAGCCCAGACGCGCAATAAAAAATATACACTGTACCATTATTTATTGTTTCCTACACGGTGATAATGTATAGATCGAGTAATCTCCAAGCTGTTTTTATAATCATTCTTTTATCGATAATTTAGGCTGGGTATATTAATTTGGTAAGTAGTTAAATGTAGGAAAATGCAATGATTATTTAAAAATATTTTGAAAGATGAATACCAATTAAATAATACTAAAAATAATAAAGCCTATCTTGATACAATAAGCCTATAAAGTAAATTGTTAAAATAACGGCTATAATAATTGTAATTAAATATACTTTGTTTATATAGGGAATTAAAATATAATTATATATAGTTAAATATACTCAATATTGTGCATATTTCTCAAATTAAACATAGTTCAGATGTATAAACGATTAAATAGACTCTACCGTACGTTTATAACTTACATCAGAGTATTTATCATACTCAAAAAATTTCAATTACTAACACAAAAAATTTCAATTACTAACACAAAAAATTTAAGATAACCTTAACTAGGAATAAAGCTTTGTGTAAAACAGTGAGTTTGTAACGGAATCAACTCATCCTCGTGAGAATTTACTTGAATGAAAAAGTAACGGCTTTGGTCTAAATAATTGATATTAACTGCCGTAAGGATTGTTGTGCTGACCACATGACACCCTATATCTGCAACAAATTGGCACTATATTCACCAACAAACGAAGGCCACGTGGTCGGTAATTGCGGGGTGATGCCATGGTGTTTTTTTTAAACTAGGAGTAAGTTTATAAAAGAAATAGTTTGTATATAATATAATACTAATATAATAATAATCATTAACATCTTCCAGCCAATGGCTGGGTCTGTTTGAAACATAAGCATCTCCACCACCTCCTTTCTTCCCAACCACCTCTCTTCCTCCATCTTGACTCAGTCTTCTCCTCTCTCCTCCACACTCCTCCTTACTTCCATCTGTCCCTTGGCCTTCCTCTCAGCCTCCTACCTCCCACTTCCTTATCCAACATCCTCCTGGGCATCCTTTCCCTCTCAAATATTCTCACATGGTCATACCACCTTAGTCATGATTTATCTATAATGTATATAATATAATAGTGATAATATAAAATATAATATTTATAATATAATAGTGATAATATAAAATATAATAATATTTATGATATAATAGTGATAATATAAAATATAATAATATTTATAATATAATAGTGATAATATAAAATATAGTAATAATATTTATAATATAATAATGATGATATAAAATATAATAATATATATTATAATAATAGATATAATATAGAACGAGTGGCTGAGGGAGAAATTTGGAAAGATCGACAGAAATGGAAGAGAATGTGCCAGACGACCCGCAGAGGCGGGAATGTCAAATGATGACTGTGATGATGATGATGATGATGAATATATAATATAATAATATTATATATAATATACACAGTACATCTCAGCACAATTTGCACTTTAAGGGCTGGAAATCTATGTGGGCTCGAAGCCTGGCTATTGATTCATATGATTTTGAGCTTGATCAATTAAAATTATATAGATTATAATTATGTCCATTGGATTCAGGAACTACCAAGTGCTAATGGTGAAAGTTTCGTCGTGAATAGTTGCAAAACACCTACGTCTTTCAGATACAGATCCTTCTAAGCTCTGCGACGAAACCTACACTGAATTCAGATTCTCCTGCTTCTGTAAATCCATAGAAGAGCTGCCAACATTCTCGGCGGTTGTAGCTGGCTGGTTTTAACCTAGGTCAGTTATATGTCAAGTATGGAACGTCCTACGTTGACCCAGAGCCACAAATATGCAGCCTCTCTTCCAGGTTTATCGGTCAGTTCCTGTCAGAACAAAAAGGACATTCATACGAGAATGAATTAAAACCCTGATTAAAAAAATGAAAAAAAAAGATAAAATAGCAGTGATGAGGTAGTTATTAGTTACAGGCGAATATAAGCGTTTAAAAGGTCAAATGGTATGTATGTTTTATTTTATTTTCACTATGATATATATATATAGGTACTTTTGTTTAATATATATATATATATATAGGTACTTTTGTTTAATATATATATTAAACAAAAGTACCTATAAGTTAAAACCACGGAGTTAATTAAAGCAGTAAGAACCGAATTAACTGGGAAATTACATAAAAGACTACGATCGAACCAGAAATAAATTTTGAAATTAAATTTTAAGCATTCTAGTGAAATATTTGACTCCAACAACTTAGCTCAGTTTGTAGCGTATCTACCTACTGAGCTAGGTTTCCCTGGTTCGATTCCCGACGTGGCCTAAAATTTATCACTAATGAAAATATTGATCTACTTTTTCACATTGATAAATTAACGGTCGGGAACTGGATGTTGTGTCTCTCTTGGACTTAAGTTGGGTTTTAAGGCATATGAAGTTATGATTGGTGTATCCAGCCGGTAGTGGAAAATATATGGCTTGAATAAAAAAACTAATCTAGGCTGCAGGTTGGAAACAGTGATGGATATAAGCATAAAAGCGATATTGGGATTAGTTCAGTAGATTACTTCATTTTTAAATAATTACTTTCCAGTTTTACTTTATTTTTTAAAAGGTAAGACATGTTGTTTGCTCTCAAATCCCATTTTTTTAAAAGTATAATATATAAAACTACACCACAATCAGACATCTAATTTGAGCTGTTTTACATTTCTATGTTTGATCATAGACAAAGTATATAACTTTCTCTATATGTTGTGTTATCCGATGGCCCACATTTTTTAAATTTTAAAATTGTCCTAATAAAAACAAACATATAATCTTGTTAATCACAATAACATCCCTTTATATATAAATTTTACACCAATGTGTTCCAATATATTTGGTAAAACTTTAATTTTCAAAAATTAATTGTGTTTAAAATACACTAAAATTATTTATTTTTTAAAATTAAACATATTCTAATTTATCATAAAAAAACAATTTCCAGATTCCCGTTTAGTTGAATATTTAAGGTCCATTTATAAAAAAATCAAATTTTCTACAACACCGATCAACATGATTTTTGGCACATTGAACAATGAAGGTGTTTTTAATATAACTCCTAGCGCCGAATTAAAGTATCCAATCATAATTTTTCTACCACTTACAAATTTTCTGGGATGAATCTTTTTATTAAGAAATATATTGAAAGATTTGAACTATTTTATCACAATAGGCTATGTAATTTCCCCTATATATAGTACATAGAGGCAGATGCCAGACAGACTGACTGGCAGACCACAGACGAGCTATGCAGCGTGTTATGAAAAAAAAATTCATCAATCTAAGCAACCTATGCCACCAGTAAGATGACACTCACTGTGATCGCACTGAGAGTTTGAGTTCTTTTTGTATAGTAATTATATTACTTTGCAACTGTGCTGTGGTTGATACTGTGACATTATGCTAAGGAAGTGAATAGATCAATAAGATACGTTCTATTATGTGTGTGGGAAATTAACATTTAATGCTCAACGGCAAAATTTCACTCCATTAGTTCAAAAAATTCTATAAGCTATATTTTGGATCTAAGGTAGGGGAGCAAGCTAAAAACTGAACTTCTTGTATCTTCAGTTTGACCTCAGTGAAGTGTCTTCTGACAGAATGGGTAAAGGTTCCTGGTATATGTGCTTTGCAGTTCCCCTGGTTTGGAGGGAACCCTAAGATAACTCCTCAGACTGTTATTTTTGCTTAGAGAACATAAAAGGAATAACAAGTAAACTGAAACATACAGTGATGAATCCAAATTTTCCACCTGCTATTGGACCAATTCATCACAGTGAAGACTTACCTGTACCACATCTTCCAATAAACGTAACTGTAGAAGATGAAGGCCTGTAAAACGATGCAACTAGCCTAATTCAATATTAGGTAAAACATAACTATATTTTTGAAGCAAGTACCTCTTCTTTTGAGCCACATCTGTTTACATAAGGTGATTTAAATAACCGTGTTAGGGATTTGAATCTCTCCAAAAACTGGCCGAACTACTGGGGTCTAGTCTGAAGGGGTGTAATTTACTTCAGCGAGAAACTGAAGTGTTCTTTTCGCAACCATCAGGATGGGTTTACAAAAATGTATTCTCAAAAAAATTATTTTATTTATTACAACCATAGTTGCTCTATGATGGATGCTCTTGGTCATAATAATTAAAGAACCGAGTAATGAATGTTTATTACCTCATCTAAAACTAGTTTTAAAGGTGTTCTTTAGCGTAACAGAAACAAATTTCCTTCTATGCTATTAGCTTAAAGCCACTAATATGAAAGAATCTTACCAAAATATGAAGTTCCTTTTGGAAAAAATTCAGTATAAGTACAATTAGAGCATATGTGTCGATTTAAAAGTAATTGCACTGTTACTTGATTTGTGGCTTGACTATAATAAATTTAGTTGTTTCTTGTGTAAGTGGGACAGTTGTGATAAGAAAGGCCATTACATAAATAAAGAATGGTAAAAGCGTGAGTCTCTTAATGCTGGATAGAAAAATGTTGCACATTCCCCACTGGTCAAACCTCAAAATATCTTTTTACCTACACTTCATATAAAACTTAGGCCAAGGATAAAATACATTTGAATTCAGCATAATAAGTACAATTAGGATCCGACTTTTATTTTTGTGTGCCGAAAAATTATTTATATTTTTAACGAGTGTAATGTCATAAGTAAACTACCCTTAAATAAATTTACTTTAGATATATGAAGATAGATTACTATTGATAATGTAAATAGTCTCCCAAACCCAATTTTGAATCAAATTGGTTGAGCTATTTTCAAAAAACTCACATTTAAAAAATCAGTCATTAGCTAAATACTTTTAAATGATTTATTTTAGAAAAAACCTATAAACCTCTTTATAATTAAAAAAAACAGTTAATAAATTTAAACAAAATCGCTGATTTTTTTTTACATATTCAAATTTAAAATCATGTCATCAGTAGGCTACCCACTACCAAATTTTCCCTTCAAAACAAATATATGTATTTATTTTTCATGTTCGTGTGAAACACTCTCCAGATACAATTTTTTTAACAGAATCATTACATCTACTTTCAATTTTATTTGAATTTTCAAAAATCACTCATCAGTAAATGACCCTTTATCGAATGTCCACCCGGAACAATGTAGGCCTATATAGGGTTAGCTGTCATGTCAAACACTTCCAAGAAACGCATTTGGAACAAAGTATTCAGTGACATTTAAAAAATATACCAAGTTTTGGAAAAATCAATAATCATCAAACTACCCATAAATAGGTTTTTACGGCAAAACAAAATGAACCCTACAGTGTTATTTGTCATACAACAAAATCTCCAACTATAATTTTGAACAAAATCGTTAGAGCTATTCTAGAAATATTTGATTCTTTAAAAATTCTCATCTTTAAACTAACCTTCAACGAATTTTTGACAAACAACCAACTGTACGGTGCTATTAGGCATGTCAAGCAAATCCTAAATTTGTATCTTAAACAAAATCGATAGAGACATTTTCCAATAATTTGGAATTAAAAAACTATTCATCATTAAACTACCCTTAATTGAAGGACCAAGGTAAAAAATGTTTGTCATGTAGCCCTGTAAAATTTAAATATTAGGTTTGAACAAAATCAATAAAACCATTTTAGATCCATGCCCAGGGACAGACAGACACACAAGCATGGGGGCAGACAGAATGGTAAAATCCACTTTCATATAAAAACTTAAAAAGATGTGTCATAATCTCTGAACGGTATTGTGATTGTGGACAAATTAAAATATGTAAATTTATCTTCACCCTAACAGTAAATTATTTATACATTTTAGCGAATGACAAAGTCCAAATCGAGTGTAATTCAGCCTGCACATTTTTAACAACTTTACAAGTAGTATTTATACTTTTAACTAAAATTAAAATCTATTTTGTGCATTAAGTTATTTCGTGCCTACTATCGCCCTTAGTCAACTTTAAGTTTTAACATAAAAATACCGGATATACAATATAATGTGCCCACATTAACACAAATAGAAGGTCTATATCAACTTGTAGAGAAAATCTAAATGCGTTAGTGAAATTTCTGCTCAAATCAATCATTTCCGATGAAAGGCCATTGTTGACATATTTGACAGACTTTGATGAATAGATCAATCTCAACCTGACTGAAATTTTTATGTATTTTTCTATTATGTAAATAAAAATATGAGATAAAACGTTACATACAATTTGGGTCTTGACAAAAAAAAAGGATTTTCAATGAATAAATATTTTGGAGGTATTTTTAAAATTTGAATACCAATTATAAAATTGCAATAAAAAGATTAACAAAAAATAATTGTGTTTAATAATTTCGCTATTTTATAAATTATGGTAAAAATGTAATATTAAATCTATTTAGCTTATACATCAATATTATTATTGCCCGCTTGAAAGATTTAAAGCAAGTTTATTAAACAAAGAATATAGTTTTAGTATGTTATAATATTATCACTATTTTTTTCACCACGTAATCTTACACATCTGGGCTATCCACACTTAGGGCCAGTCTTATGACTAGAGATAGGGTAAATTCGCTTTTGCGAGAAACGCGAAAAGAAAAAAAGGGTCGAAAATAGGGTATTTATAAGTTTTCTTTGTGTTTCGTGGCATTTTAAAGTATTTAAAGCGATTTTAATTTCGCGAATTAACGCGAAAAACGTGATTTTGAGAGTATTCTAGCTAACTTACTTTATTTAGCGAAATAGACGCGAATTCCCTGAAAATGCTGTGCATTTAAATAAAATGCTGAGAATGTCTATAAAACGATGTTTTTCAGCGGAAATAAGTGATTAAAAAATCATTGAGTTTCACTCGTCTGTGTGCTTCAGCTCAGGTTTTACTTGCATCCTGTGCCTTCCACAGCCCATCCGGCTAATTACCACATTCCGTTAGTCATTGCTTTTATCATAAATCCTTTGTATAGGCCCTAAAAACATTAACGAAAGACATTT
>CABFWB010000158.1:269324-302567 GCA_902151455.1 Timema bartmani | reverse complement strand
AGGACCTAGTATAGTGCTCGCCTTTCTCCCCCCCCTCCCCCTCCCTTAACCCTCTAGTCTTACATTTTCTTGCCTCAGACCCATGGATTTTTTTCATCAGTTCAGCGACGCATAGACATATAATCCTCCCCTCTCCCCTCATCACAACACACCACCTCTTTTTATATTCCCATCCGCAACCTTCATTTCTACTTTATTTGATGAACCTACTGGCTGGCATACTTTATTTACATTTAACAGAGGGCTACATGTTTTTATCTTGTGGTATTCTGTCGATGTCTTTTGCAATATTATATTTTAATCAAATATATCCAATTAATGAGACATATACATTTTATTTTAGAAATTACCGTTAACTTTTAAGTATTTATTATCTATATTTTAGATCAGGACTCGGAGAATCACGACCCACGAGATATATATGACCAACTCACTTGTCTGCAACACTTTTATACGTATTATCATCCGGCCTGCTGTCATATACGCGTATAAAAAATAATAACTGTGCTATATTTTATTTATAACTTTAAATACTTGATTGTGTGAATTTTTATTCAAATAATTTGGTAAATGGTGCTCCAAGTATTTCAATAACCCACAAAAAAATATCTGAAAGAATATAAGTTTTTAAATATACATGAATGATATTTGATACAAAGCATCTAAGAGCCAGTATGGAGCTACATCGCTAGGCACACGGATTAAACGTCAGGCTCTTCTGCTCTAGTGTTCCAGTGTTGGGTAGGTCAGGTTTTTTCCTAAATGTCTTCCTACATTCCCTTCACGCAAATTCAGGTACATTTCCTCTAAATTACATCTGCCCCCTTACCAACTATCAGGATTACAATGTGCGTATTTTGAACGGGTATTAAGAAGTGCTGAAAAATAAAAGTATACAATAGATTGAAGGTGGGGGGAAGGAATCTTGAGCTAAGTTCAATGTTTTTATAGAAACATTTTTTTTTGCCTTAGTAAATATAATATTGCTTTAGTAGATGCATGAAGATAAATTTTCTTTGCATGATTATATCAACAGTTCTGGAATATCTTCAATGAGCAGGGTGGAATTAGATGAGAAACTTTTTAAATGAAGAGAAAAAGTTATCATTAAATTCCAGGCATGATTTTGTGTAATTTGCTCCAACACTGTTTGGAGCTAATTGTGGCAGCACTGAATAATATGAGCCTGTAAAAAGATATTTTAAAACATACAAAAGGTAGAAAAAATCACCTGTGCTGAGAACCAAATGGAGATTTATCAGTTATCAGTGAGGTGTTTTCATTGTTATGTTCTTTTACAAAAAGTATCCATATTTTTTAATTAGTAAGTATGCAGTATATATTAATAAAATATATTAATTAATAGAAATAAACAATCAGAAGAGTGTTCAAATAAATATTTATAAGAAGCCTCTCACCTCCCTCCCTAGTAAATTCTGTGACAAAATATATCATAGGCTTTCTATGGTTAAGACACGAGTATTTGCTCTTGTTGAGGAAATATATTATGCAGTCGTTTGGAAACCTAGTTATTTAGTTTTCAGTTTTATTTTTATTCAATGCAAATACCTTATTAAATAAATTTTACATTAAAAATCCCAAGTTAAAAAATATTCTAGTGTTTACTTTTTGTCGTGTGGTATATACTACCGGGAGGCATATGACATCCAGTTTGGTCACCTGTATGTTTTAAGACAACTACTACCACTCTGGTGGCACAGGACGTTGCTAAGTGTACACCTATGGAGGTTGTCTGCACGTACTCGCAATTATACGCTGTGATGATAGTTACTATGAAGTTGTGGAGCCAGCGTGTTAACCTAACTTAAGCCTAATATAAGCATCGGGATCAATCCCCTTAAGGGAAAGATACCCGAGGTACCAGCAGGGAATCAAAACCAAGACCCCTAAGCTCGTAGCCAGGTGCACTGACCACAACACAACTCGGGGCTAACTGTCTATGAGTTTTTGGTTGTAGTTTACTTTCCGGTGTTTTTCTTGTTATTTTCCAGAAAAAAAACTCGCTTCCTTCCCCCGTTTTTCCGGGTGAGTGGCAAAACTGGTAACCACACATACAAACTAATTAATCAAGCAAGTATGTTTATTGACATAAACAACATTGCCTAACTAGGGATTTAGTAGATATTATTTTTAATGGGTTGGATCTTAACTTGACGCACTTAAGCACTCACACTTAAACACCTAACTTATATGCAAAGTAGAAACAAAGTAAGTATTATCCAAATTAATGGTTTTGTTTCGATGTTAAATATTTAAAATTCGTTTAATAAGTCGTAAGAACACAAACATATATCTTGACTTGCCTCTACGTCAAAGGTATACATTTAATGGTCCAATGGGTGAATAAAGCCACCGAATTCTGAAGGAACACAGTAGGATTTTTATATCAACGCGTTTTACTACCTGTTAGGGCTGTACGCATATATGTTACTCTAATGGAGTAGGGGTGAGGAATGAAGTATTTTAGAGGTAATCTACCCGCATTTGCGTGGAAGGAAAAACGGGAACCCATTTAGGAAATACTACACCCAATACATCCGACCGTGATTAAAACCCTGATCTCCCCGTCCATCAACAGGTCAGCCTAACACGATCATGACGCTTTATACCATTCGGCCACTGAAGCGGGTGTGGGAATATATCCCGAGCCAAGGCGATGCCATTCTAACCACGCCACGAGGGCTGTTTCACCGACCAACCCCCCCTTCCCCTCCTAACTGTACTTGGTGTACCGGCTGATGCGAGTGAAATATTGCCTCTAATTAGCTGCAGAAGAGGTTCTGGACGAGAGGCTGGCGTCGCTTTGCAGTCCATTTAGCGTCTTTGTGTCCCAGGGTTTGGCGTGGGGGGTAAGGGAAGGATAAATTATATCCCTCTTCTACCCCCTCCACGCACCTATCATCCCCAAACGTGGTGGTAAACGAATTACGAGACGTGTTACCTTCACACGTAGTCCACGATATTTAGTGATAACAGTGACATAAGTCACATACATTTCTACTTATTCTTAAAAAAATTATTGTGCCACAAGTGACTACGAACACATCATCAGCCTCGGTGGCCGCATTGTCTAAGGCACTGACCTCTCAATATACAGTAAAACCTTGGATTGCGAGCATAATTCGTTTCGTAAACGTGTTCGTAATACAAAGCACTCGTATATCAAAGTGAATTTCCCCCATAAGAAATAATGTAAACTCAGATGATTCGTCCCACAACCCAAAAATATTTAATCTAAAAAAGGATTAATAATTTTTTTTTCCGTTATTTAAATGTAATTGTACTGTAATAAAATTTATTTATTAAATTTAATAGTGGCTGGTGTGAGGTGGACGAGAGATATAGGAGGAGGAGGTGAGTTATTGTTTAGGACGACTTTCACTGTCACTAACGGAATCACTGCTATATGTTGGCTAAATCAAATATTTTTCTTTTTGTGCGACTTTAACAAGGAACTTAACCAATGACACTGCTCGGCAGACAAAGCGTAACCAAAGTTTAAACTCAGATGATTCGTCCCACAACCCAAAAATATTTAATCTAAAAAAGGATTAATAATTTTTTTTTCCGTTATTTAAATGTAATTGTACTGTAATAAAATTTATTTATTAAATTTAATAGTGGCTGGTGTGAGGTGGACGAGAGATATAGGAGGAGGAGGTGAGTTATTGTTTAGGACGACTTTCACTGTCACTAACGGAATCACTGCTATATGTTGGCTAAATCAAATATTTTTCTTTTTGTGCGACTTTAACAAGGAACTTAACCAATGACACTGCTCGGCAGACAAAGCGTAACCAAAGTACTACTCGTTTTGCAATATATCGCTCGTTTATCAAGTTAAAATTTATTGAAAATTTTTGCTCGTCTTACAAAACACTCGCAATCCAAGGTTTTACTGTACTAGAATGCCAAGGACGGGAAAATCGGGTTTTTATCTCAGTCGGGTGTACTGAAGTTTGTTACCCTAAATGGTTTTCCACCTTCGATCCAAGCTAACGTGGATATACTTACTCTTAATTCAACCTTCCTAATCCCTAACATATTAGTATAATTAGTATATAGGAATATATCCCGAATGAGTCGTAACACGCAGTGTTAAAAGAATAATATTCTGCCAAGGTAGGAATGCTATTTTCAGGGTAAAGGAAGTGTACAATAAACGGATAATATGGGCCAAATCTAGCGCTTGTTCAATAAAATTAACAATACGTGAATTTAAAAACCAAGCATATGGAAATGATCATTAGATTACAGGTGTATCCGTATCAAGAGTCATATTTTTAAATAGAAAAATGAATACACCTGGACAAGGAAATCTAACATTTCCATCATCTAAGATCTCTAATCATTTACATTAATAATTGTACAATTATTAGATTTTTCTGAGAAGTTTTTGCTTAAATAATTATGTTGTGTTGTAACTCGAAGTATGGCGGGTAATGAAATCAGACAATATTGTATTTTTCACCTCAGAATAATCAAGTTTTGATTTTACAAATTAGTAATTTTGGAAAGGAATAATTCAATATTTTTGGCCATTCCTTTGGAGAGACGATGTTTGCCCTCTAGGGCGTTTATATCTGGCCTTAGCCAGAAGGTAATTGGTCGTTTTATATTTTATTATGATTTTACAATATAAAAAGAAAACATTACTATGCAAGTAATATAATTTATGTGGAGCAACAGATATTAAATCAAATAAGCGTATATATTACCCGCATCAGTGGTAGCATGGTCTAAAGCGTCACTCTTTTAACATAACGTGGATATTGGGGTTCGAGCCCCGGGGTGGTGTGATGAGGTAGTATTTAACATAATATTTTCCCACGTTTCATTCATTAAAGTGTAGGTATATTTAATCTAAAAACTGCCTTCCTCATCCCTCACCCATGCATGTAAATTTACAGCTAGCCCTAACGAGAAGTCATATGGGGTGCACAAAACCAAAATAATCAAATTATAACACCCAACCATTTAACTTAGTAAAAAAAATACACGAGAATATGTCATAAAAAGTATTGTGTAAAATCAATTAGGCCGACAGATTAAAATCTTTATAGTTCTCTTAGTCTAATTTTTTTTGTTTTATTATTTCTAGCGCTGCATATAGATTATACGTATATTAACTAAATATGCTAATTTGTTACTAACGAAAAGGTAGAATTTAGATTGAATGTATCCAGATTTGTGTTGAGGTAGATTGGAAATCAATTTAAAGAATACCACCCTCCATGCACTCAGATCGGATATAGCCCCGTCATCAGCAGCCTGGTCCATCTAGAGAGTGACGCCTTAGACCATGTGGTAATCGAAGTGGGTGACTAAACCTTTAATTGTGTATCCAGCTTAAAATCATATCAAAATCGGTGACTTGCAGTGCAACCAGGTGTCCAAGTAGAAAGAACCAGTTCGGAAAATCTCACCGTAAAGTATTTAACCTGTATTAAATCTGTGTAGATCCGGTAACAGTGTATGTTTGTGGAGGGGCAGTCATTTCACGTTGTAGTCGAGATATATCCGGAGGAATTGACCAAAGGTGAAAATCATCAGGTTTTTCAAAATACGCTACCCGAAAACGAGCAGTCGATTTAGTTCATTACGCCGTTGATTATACTGTAACGCGTTTATCCAAATCACCATTGTTAATTCAGGAAAGTACTCTTGCGTAGCCGAAGAACATGACACAATTAGTCAAATGGCACAAAGCTTTATTAGTCAATTAATAAGCTCAGTAGTTTTAAATATATATGGTTATATATATTGTCTGCTTATTTCTATGGGAAATAGATTCTAGAAACCACGGGGCGTGGCTTTTAATAGATGGAAACCTGAAACTTATCTGGAAACAATTTGCATTAATTAAATTAAGTAAGTTCAAATCTTTAGGAAAGTAGAGTTTCTAGACGGTTTGATGAAAAACTACTTTAAACAATTGTACTTTTCTAAAAGGTATCTTTACTCTGCCTGAAAGAAGTTGCGTGGGCACATGAATGGATTCTGAGTAAGAGAGAGAAGTATTTATACACGTTCTCTCTCACTCTTGCTAAGCTACACGTCACACGATAACATTTCAAGAGCCCCCACTAATTTGAATAAATAGGCTACCAATAAAATCAAATAAATGTATTTTATGGATATATATACGTTCCTATCATGGCGTACTCTGAAATATTAATTAATTTTATAATTTAATCTGGCTAAAAATAGATATGTGATGGATTTTAAAATAATTAAATTTATATTACTCTTTATGGAAATCTTTTAAAAATGTATTTAATAATACAAATATATTAATTTATTTATGTAAATCAAATATTTATTTTTTTAACTAAACTGTTAAATAATAATTAAATAAAAGTTACCCGCTTCGGTGGCCACATGGTCTAGTGCGCTACTCTCGCGTTATACTAGACTGCTGATGATGGAGAGGTAAAGTTCGAATCGCAGTTGGAGGAATTAGTGAGAGTGGTTATTCAAAGATAGTTTTCTGCTCTCCCTCCACGCATACGCACCTACACTTCATCTAAACATAACCTTCCTAATCCCTAAAATAAAGTCTGTTCAGCATAGGAATTGTTTTCTCAAAGGCCTTTTTCCCTACCAGAAAGCTATTATATAGTAGGATATTGGTAGGAAAAAAGACCTTTCAGAGAGTAATTCCTACCGTGAATGGAGTATATTTAGCGTACATAGTACATAAGCGTATAACCCAAATAGGTAGTAAGACGTGGTTCATATATATATAAATTGTGTGACAAAATTAGTTTCTATATTACTGTTGTGTCTTCTTCCTCCTCTCATAATATTGCCACTACAAGAATTGTTTCCTTATTTATAATGTTTGGATATATCTAGTATTTAATAATCTACAGAAAACTTTACTCTAGAATTTTTATTTTTCAATTTATTGTACCGCAAAGAATATAATATAAATACAATTTTCTTTTCTGAAAGCTTACTAAGACCAAACATAAGGCTAAGTGTGCGTAAAATTCAATTAGATCTTGCTCTGAAGGCCGAGGATTAAACCTCATCGAGAGATAATAAGTATGGATTTTCCTAAATGTGTTTCATCAATTTAATTAGGATAAGGTTAGTTCATAATTATTTAATTTAAAAACAATCAAGCTCCTATATTCGATGTAGTGTAAAACTATCACATGTGTGCAGGCATTCAAAGACTTCAGTCTAGTTTTGTCTGCTTTTCCATCGCTTTCTCTTCCCGTGAATGCAAGTACACATTATCTAATCTCTCCTTCTCCATTCATAGCCTAATACTAATGCATATGTGTGAATGGCACGTAAGGACAGTAAGACGTGGAGACCAGAAATGGCCGTATATTGGGCTGTCATTAACAGGGTTTTCTGGGTTCGAATCTAGGCTGGGTGCCCTGTAGATGGTTTCCCATATTTTACTTATCTATGTGGTTTTTACATTGCCTCTACACTTTATTGGGTTGTTGGACTACAAGCGCAACACCCCCTAGAAGCGACCCGTTTGAAACCATCTATACAGTACATCCTTAAAAAGTAAATGTGAGCTCATTTAAACCAAAAAATATAGGATCTTTTAATCAAAGAGAAGTTTTTTTTTAACTTGAAGGTAAAAATCAAGCTTAAAAAAATATGCAGCCAGTTATCAGCCTAAGCTAGTTCAACCTTACCCGTGGCGTAGTTGGCTAACGCGCTAGTCGTGTTGAGCTTGACTACCGAGGACGGGTAGATAGAGGTTTGAATCTCGGTCGGGTGAACCGGGGGTGATTTTTCCTAAATGTTTATCCACTCTCCCTCCACGCAAATGCGGGTTCACTTCCTCTATACTCAACTTCCCCAATTCCTAGCCCATTAGCGTGATTATCACTTAAAGCGTATAACACTAACTGTTAGTAAGATGCGGTAATAAATAATAATAATAATAATAATATTAATAATAATCCACAATAGCACACACGTTGCCACTCTTCGTTGCATTAACTTCCGTCGAATTTCCCATCTATCGTCACAGGAGATTGAACAGATACTGACTTTAGAGTAGTGAATCAGTAGTAAAAAATAACATGAGGTAGGATAAACAGGTGTCTTAACAACCACGCCAAACGTCCAACGATCAACCCTCTTCAAGCGTATCGTGTATTTCAGCCAGGCTAAAACCTGACAACGACAAAACGCCGTGCTTTTTCTGATGTAACTTTTCTGTTTGGGTGACAATCTATAGACCTTTAGATTAAGCTTCTCGCGATACT
This sequence comes from Timema bartmani, assembly GCA_902151455.1. Lineage (NCBI taxonomy): Eukaryota > Metazoa > Arthropoda > Insecta > Phasmatodea > Timematidae > Timema > Timema bartmani. Next base: position 294,300 of record CABFWB010000158.1, on the reverse strand, counting down.
GATATTGAACGTATTTTTTCTATATAAATATAATAAAATACTTGAGTACTGTGGAAAGTACAGATAAGCCAATAACTGCTTGATGCCAACCATCGATACCAGCTGTGACTGCTTTTAATATATTTACGGGTGGTTGTGTTGCATGATATCGAGTGTTGACTCTGAGTGGTTTTCCATGTTTTGATTGGTTCTTTTAACTCTAGAATGTTTCTCAAAGAGAATACTAATATATATAGATGTGAGCTTGCCATCATTGGTTAACGTAGCTTTCCTTGAATGTGAGAGGTAAGTCTTTAGATGCATACTTTATCCTACTTTATATGTTTATGAGGGAGTATATTATAATGTTTTATTCATAATATTTATTTTCATAGAACTAGTTCATTCTTAAAGTGTTCATATTTATTAAATATACCATACTAAGCCATGTTTGGAAGAATTCTCAAATTTCTAATTTTAATTGGGCTATTACTTATATGTTACTAGTAGATGCATACATATACAAACATACATAATCATGTCGTTCCCTTACGGGGTAGGCAAGAAACTATGCATATATCTCAAAAAACAAATCAGTACTTAATCCATCATCATTAACTTTCTCCACAATTCTCTATCCCTGCATACTTCCTTACATGGTCTACCCCTTTCTTTTGATCCATACACTTTACCTTCATACATTGGTTTAGCCACCCCAAGCTACTAGTAGATTTTATTTGCAATTCATATTAGGATATTTAAATCAGCTTGCACAATTAATAAAGCGTAGAATTGTGGTTATTGGTCATTTTATTTGTGTATTTTATTTAATACTATTTATTTTGGTGTAACGCGTTTAAGTAACCAATAAAACAGGATAAGCAGGGATTTTAATAGTATGCACAAACATTCAACTAAACACAGGATTACATTTAATGAAGAAAGATTTTTGAAAATAGCTGTGGTATGCTCTTATAAAAGTTTGTCGTTTTTGAAAACATTTAAGTTTTCGTATTATCAGATTTAGTTATCATATAATTTAACATTTTAATTCTTGTTATTTAATATTTTTACAAAAATATCTTACTACACTTTTTTAATAATTAAAAATTATCACCTTGGCCATAGCTACTAATTTATATACAAGTCACCCAAGATTTCCTGTAAAATTATCGGCAACTGGAGGCCATGTAAAGATAATAGAAGTTGGCATCAAATGGAGAAATACATCCGATTGGCTGAGCATGTGAGGTCACTCAGTACACAAGCCAGCGCGTTACAAACACAAAGCTATTATGGAAGACCATCTAAGTTGTTATTATTATTAGCACCACGTCTTACTACCCGTTCGGGTTACACGCACTTACGCTAATGTCTAATGTCTGTATGGTGATTGTGATATGAAATAAAAGGACCTATAGTTTAACGTGGAATCCGAACCACGGTGGAGGCCTGGCATTCCTCACATTCACAAGTTGTGATTAATACACATCTTGTCAGAGGTGAAGGAAGGGTTTAGCAATCAGATAAATCTGCGCCGGGACCGAGGATTGAACCCCGGACCCTCAGCACAGAAGTCTGACACCTTACCCCTAGACCACCAATCTAAGTTGTTAATACACAGGACACATAATGAAACTTTAAATAACAAATTAACTTTTAAAATCCACACTATGTTCTAATTAACTTAATTACACTATTTTTTAAATACTTATATTTGGCTGTCTTTGTATTATAATATAACTAGTTTGTACTGGCTGACGTAAGAAATGAATTAATCAAATTTATCCAAATGGCACTCATTACCTGTCTATTCTCTTTACATTAGCAGGTAGTACCAAACTCGATACTTCGATACTATTTTTTTTAGCAATACGTCTTAATACGTGTTCTAGTTATACGCTTATGTAGCCTACAAACTACGGTAGTGGTTTTATGGATGAGGAAAGTTATATTTATATGAATTGTGTTATTATTAGCGTGGAGAGAGAGTAGAAAAATATTGTAGAAAACCACCTTCAGAACACACGACAGAGATTAGAACCTCGATCTCCCCGACATCGGTAGTTGAGTCTATTATGAGGGTAGCGCCTTAGGCCACAAGGCCACCGAACCACGTTTTAATACTTTATTACTCTAAATTATTACTGAGCTCAAAATAGTCAAGAATAGATATTAAAATTACGGCATTTGACTCTTCGATTCTTGGCTCTCTATAAATCATTAAAAATGAAATTTTATCATTAAAAATAACTGGCAGGATTAAGAATTCGGTAATTTTGTTATTATATAATTATATTGACTTATTTTTTACCATCTCATTTCATTTATAAGTATCTGCTTGTTCAAGATATCTTTCATAGATAAAACTTGGTTATTTAGTTTAAGTATTCATTATTGTATGTATAAACAAATAATCTGTATATAATGTGAGGTTGTATGTATGAAAATTTATTGAAATTTTAAATATTTAAGAAACGAATAAAAAAATCTATGTAAAAATTTAAGATTTGTATTCGTGTAAAGAAGGAGTCATTTTCTAAAGCTATATTAGCAAGTACAGTATTAAAAACGTTCATACTCCATTAATAGGCATCATTAATTATGGAAACAAAAGCGTACCAATAAAAAAAGAAAAACTAATGCATTCTTTAGTCCAGCCTTGGAGCTCTTTAACTCAATAAAGGCCCTCTATGTGAAATACTTTTATTATGTGCGCACCCATTTTTTAAATTATTTTTTTGTTAGCTGTATAAAGCAATAATCAAACTTTTGCAAGTTCAAATACAGAAATAAACCCAAATGAACAGCAATTACGTGACAACGGGAATCCAGGACACGAATTAGATCCGTTTCCTGTATCTCTTCTCTTTGAATTCATGTATATTTTTTCGACTGTAAAACATGGAAACAAATCAAATGAAAGAGTACTTTTCTTTCAAACAGTTTTTTTTGTTGCTATTTCCTATAAAAATAGCTCGTGGAAATGTTAGTTACAAAAAAAAACATATTTCAAAGAGTTAACATTTTTTTCTCTACATATCTTACTAACAATTCAGGGTATGGCCATTTGACTACACCAATGGGACTACACCAACTTCAGTACAGCCTGCAGGGATCAGATTTCCATTTTACCCATCGCCATAAAGCTGGACTGGATTGGTTTGAAATATATTCTGTGTACCCATTGGTGTGAGTTTGACCTACATTATTATGTATAGAAAATATAATTTAAAATATACATTTAATTATTTGTTTCAAATTAACTTTAAAACTTATTTTTAAAAAACATTTTAATAGTTAATAAAGAACGAATTATATTATTAATAATAGTATTAAATTTTTGGTAAAGTTGACAAATGTGTCAATTTAGCATGAAAAAACATGGATATATAATATGCAATGTAACAATAATATAGGCATTATAATTTGAATTAGTGAAAAAGTTTGGTAATATTATTTCAAGTTAATATCAAATGATGTAATATATTATACAATGATTTAAGTTTTAACAAACATCTAAAAAGTTTTAAACATATTACAAATTTAATAAAAATTGTGAACTTTTGAGTCAAACTACATTCAGACAGTTATATGAAAAGATGATCCAAATATGTATATATTAATTATCTTGTGTTGAATTGGGAATAAAACAAAATTATTTGTAAATAAAGATTTTTATAAAGAAATGAAAAAAGTTAATGTAAAAATTGAATTCATGCTTAAGGAAAATTCACAACGATGATAAAATAATAAGCAAACTTAAAACTCTCATCAACATAAAATTTTACTGTCGATATTTTGATGATATCCTTGTAATTTATGAACAAGTTTCTAACTCACCTTCACCTGATCTGATTCAGAATCTAAATAATATCCTCTTTGAACTAAAATTCACCTTAGAGCACGAAATCAACATTAGCATAAAATACCTCGATATTAACATCTTCAAAAACGAGCTGAACAATTTTGAATACAAAATTTATAGAAAACCCACCCAAACTGATGCAATCATCCCAAAAATTCTAATCACCCCACAATCCATAAAAGAGCTGCTTTCAACAGCCTTATTTATAAATTACTTCATATCCCTTTGAATAAAAAGAATTTTAAAAATGAACTGAAAATCATCAAACAACCAGCTATATATATCCAATGGTTACTCCAATTCATTAGTTTACAGAATTATTAAAACCAAAATCATAACTCAGAAACAAATCCACACTTAACAATTCTAATACTAACTCAGAAAATAAGACTTGATGGATCAAATTCAACTAAACTGGAAGTGAAATTAACAGAATCAAAATATCTTCAAAAAACATAATTTAAAGATTGCCTTCAGCAATATTAACAACATTAAAATGTACATCAATAAATCTAATTTAAATAAAACCAACCAATATGAGAAAAGTGGCATATATCAACTCACATGTGGATGTAACAGTGTATATATGGGACAATCTGTCCGAAAAATTTCAACTAGGTTTTTACTGAACATATCAGTGATTTTAAATATGATAGAAACAAATCAAAATTTTCTGAACATCTCAAACAGTCTGGACATCAACCGACCCCAATTGAAGATAGTATGAAACTAATTTATAATACGTCAAAAGGCACAACTTTATTCAAACTGCATAGCTAAATAACAAAATAGTATTAAATGAACAAACAAACTTTGAAAACCAAGTACTCATCAATACCCTCAGAAAACTGCCTCAACATACCAAAATAACAAAAAACCTACAACTATATGCACCCGCCCATCCTTCCGTGGTAGTAAATGACCTGTTCCGGCCAGTGTCGTGAAAATTTGCACCCTTTATTTATTTTATTTTGTGTCATTTCTTCTTCTATTCCTTTCTGCACATTCTACATTATATTCCAAAAAACTATCTATCTACTATCTCTCCCATATTAACTATGTATACAATTTTAACCTTGATATATAACATCTTTGACTAAGTTCAATCATTCTAGATTGTTTTTTCTCACTTTATATGTACACGTCAATTTTAATTTCAACTCAGTTTCCTTTCTCCATCAGCTTGGAACACTCAACCCACATCTTTTAATTCTGGTAAATATGCTATTTCATCATCATTAACTCTTGATATTACACTTATAACCTCCATTAAACCTTCAGGCTATTTCACATATGCTCGCGTGGTGTGGTTGAGTCATAGTTTTATTTTGGTGTTGTTCTTTTTTAATTAGACCTGATGATGATGCCGGTGCTGCACAGAAATATATAGAAGCTCAATACCTTGCAGGGATTACAGCATTCAAAAGAACAAGGGAATTCAGTTAAGGAATGAATTCAATTTTTACATTAACTTTTTTCATTTCTGTATAAAAATCTGTATTTACCAATAATTTGTTTTATTGCCAATTCCCAATTCTCACATTATTGGGGGATATAGGACCACCAAATGGAAGTAACGGGTGCTTGGGGTCCACCGGGACCCTGGTAGTAGAGGAAGGGACTGAAAACTATGCAGGAAAAAATTTTTTTTTAGGAAATTATACTTTGTAACTAGAGATTCAAGAGAAAAATAATTTATTAAACTATACTTTGAGAATAAATATCATATAATTACAATGAATAAAGTAAAAAAAAGTTGATTGATTATCTTTAACATTATAAGTCTAATAATTTTTGACCAATAATTGTTCAGACATTTTTTTACTCAATATTGGTATTGATTTCCTTTTATACGTGACTTGTGTCTACCGAAATCTAAGTAGACCATAGCATAAGCGTGCTCAGGGTAAGGTTGACGGGGGTTCAAGTTGAAACAAAGCGGGTGGTACCAATCTCTTCCCCCCAAAATAATATTATTGCATTTTTGTAGCCATCAACATTAATTAATAGCAAGAAATAATCAATTTTTTATTTTACTAGATTAAGATTTGAAAAACAAACATATATCACAATATAATCAGCCAGTTGGTCTAGAAACGGGGATTTAGGGAATGCAATAATAGGTCTTTAGTTTTGTAGTTTTTATAGCAATGAATGTTTATGAACAGAATATAACAGAATGCAAGAATAGGTCTTTAGTTTTGTAGTTTTTATAGCAATGAATGTTTATGAACAGAATATAAAATCTTGTTCCATTAAAAATTTGGTGTTTAATTTTATTCACATGGCTATATCAACAATATTTGAATTTCTGTTATGAGTATAGCGACATTAGATGACAAACTTTTTAAATTAAGAGGAAAATCTATAATTAAACTACATGACACCCTTGACAGATATTCAACAACTATTTATATCACCGCGTGAAGAAAATTAAACACTATATTTGTATTGAAGCAATATTTGACTCAGTAATTTTCATAAACAAATGTTTTACCATAAAAACTCCCCTTTGACCCCACCTTAAACACTACAATTGAAATAAAAATCAATGCAATTTCTAAAAAAGATTAATTACTTCGTCCTGTTGTCATTTCAACGTTTCTTATAAGTTTGTGTGTGTATGTTGTGGGGGGGGGGGCTAGGAACCAAGGGTTCCAGAACCCCCGTGGGATTAACTACAGGCCCCTGGAATTTGTTGGACGCCCCCTTAAAGGGGGTTCACAAATACATATAAAAACCTAATGTTCAAGTGTTTTACTCTCACTACAGTTGTAATGTCATCAACCAAATATTGGATAAAGAATATTTTAATATTCAATTTCAAGATACACTTTGTAAAACTTCCTATTGTAAAATTAGCTCAGTCAACATTCCAAATATTGTAATTCTTTTCTTATATACTCATATGGTCTTGAAAAACAAATAACGTTCCTTGGAATGAGCCGAGTAAGTGGGGTCCGAGGAAATGAGGTAAACATTTTTGCCATCACCTGTAAGATCTTACTTGAGCAATCACCTTAAGAAAACAGTGCAACTGTCAGAAGTGGAGTATGTAGCTTATGTAGATAGGTTTACTAACCTCCCCCACCCATTTTTTAACATATATACTTACTCAAAAAACATTATTTGTTAACTATGAAAAGTTTGAAAGAAAGGGCAGGGTCGGGGGATAAGGGTGTCCAAGACGCCTATGAATTGTTAGCAGTGCCCCCTAGATAAATGAGCTCTCTAGGCCCTTGCGGCGAGCAATGGCACCCACAGTTCGCACGTCTATTAAGTAAAGAATATTTATTTTTTAGAATTTCAAAGTTTCGAATTATTAGTGAACAACCTTGTCTAGTTCATTATAACTAGGCTACTTAAATTCCTGATAACCTGTGGACCCCTTGATGGGCCAAAGCAGACCACAAGTTACCCGAGGACCACGCTTTGAGAAACACTGACCTGTGTTATTCCCATATTCACACAGCTGGAATAAAGATAAGGAAGGTAAATTTTAGTGGAATTTAACAATCGTATTCTTGCAGTAGAGTATAAAACCATTTAGGATTTTAATCAAAGCCTTCATTTGATCAGTACAACATTCTAAATGATAATGATTCCTTTGTCCGAGTTTTAACTGATGAAGGCACTATTAGGCCTACATCTTTAATACACCCTTCTTTATTTAAGTTTAGTTTAGTTTATTTAGAAATAGTTAAAAAAATACAGACAAATTAGTATTACAATCAGTCAAGTACAATTTAGGTAATTCACAAAAGTTCTTAGAACAATGATAAACTTTAACAAATATATTCAACTAAGCGAAAAGGAACAACATGGATATTATCCTAAACCTAACCCCAGTACCTATTTAAAAACTGGGGCATGCTACCCTACTTGACTCTATTCTCCTATCGTCACAATTCCATTTTATTTAGTAGCTACATCGATGTTGGCACCTAAACCTAATGTCCATATATTACCCTCTACCATCTGTTGTTAAAATATTTAGTCCACCCCGGGTATATTACGCCCCCGGTACCCCACCCCATTGGATATCCCGCCGCTACCGGAACCAGTGGTCCCGGGTCGGCAAGAGCTCCAACGGGGGTGGCATCCCCCTATCCACCACCTGGGGAGGCGCCCTATCAGAGATCTCGCTCCGCCTACCTTCCTCAGGAAGCCAACGCCATGGACCTAAACCTAACTTATATACTAATTACTAGATAATATATAATACAATAAAAGAGCTTAACCTAACTTATCCTAAATTCAGTTCCTCGAGGCTGACGGTCTTTTCCTGGTCCTCTCATACTGACGACTGTTGCCAGCCGACGAAGAGGGTCCCCGACGGTCCGGAAGCCCGATCACTCGAACCCTACTACACACTTGTCTCCAAGTGTGCGGATCCTCTGAGCAGAGGGGTGAATTCCGCCGTCGACTCATTCTTCCATCTTGGCTTTATTTAAGTGTTGGAATAAAAATTTTATTATTTTATGTTTGCAAGCATTTTTGAGCATATTAAGTGGAAAAGAAATATATTAATATTAATTAATGCTCTTAGCCCTATATTCGTGTTAAAGGAGTTTAAAATATATCTTAATAGAGTGGTTTACAGCCGGGGGATCACGAACCCTTTTGGAATGAGAGAGGGGATGGGTGCTCACAATGATTGCTGGGTTATAGATTTATATTTAATATTTTAAGTGATTTTAATAATCACAGGAAGGTGCTAAATTCAAATTTGAATGGCATGTCCAAGGATAGGCATAGGGCGTACTTTTGTATTTGTGGCAAAGAACTTTCAAATTTCTAGTGCCATAAATTAAGTAATTAACTACTAGAAATAACTAATTTTTTGCATAGTAAAAAACTAAAATTCAGCAAGTAGGTATAGAGATCACTCCAAATAACCATAAAAAAAGACTGACGATTTTAAATGCAGTAAATATGGATGGACTTGAAGTGGGAGGGGGGGGGGGCGTTAAGTAAAAAGAAAGAAACAATTTTAGGTAAGGCAGGAAATATAAATTTGCCAGTAATTTAGAGGGATTACTCCAATATTAAAATAATAGATATATATTTAATATTTAAAAAGGGGGCTGGTAATGTAGGGATTTCCAAACTCTCAAAACGAAAATAGTAATATAATTTTTGGTATAGTTGAAAATTTTAAGTGGGGTATAAGAACCATCTTAAACAATCATTTTTCAGCAATCAAACAATCATTATTTATTTTTCCAAATGAAGAAACAGTAAATGAATAAAGGGGTACCATCAAGATTTCTAAAACTAATATAAAAATATATTTTTGGTTTGATGTAAAATAAGAGGTCAACATGTAAGACAATAGACCATCACGAAGAGCCAAATTAAATATAAATATATTGAACTTGAAAATTAAATCCTGGTAAATGGAAGAACTGGAAGTTGTTACAATTAATATAAAACTTAACTTTTAAGTGTGGTTCAAAATTGAAATGTGGTCAGAAGTAAATAAACCATATTAGATTACCATATAAATTTTAAAATTTCTAATTATTCGCTGAATATAGGATATCAACCCTTGTATATTATTAAGGGGCTGTGATTGTCTCGAAGAAAAACGTTGGAGTCCAGCCCTGCATTAGTTTGTAAACCACTGCATTAATATCTTGGGATATGGAAACTCTTACATAGCCCCCTTTATTTTAGTGCTAGTAGAAAACACGTGGGGAATGTGTGTTCAAACTCTAACATATTTTTTTGTGAACTGGATTAATAAACTCGTAAATACTCATAAAACGTCTCTTGAAGAACACATGAATGGCAATTTCCTTTGAGTTACCGTTATTCTGCCTGCATCCCACCCTCGAAATTCCGGCAAAAACTTCATAATGCTGTAAACATATATAGCCTATATTCACCCAGAATGTGTTTATGTCTTTTGTAGCTTGGGTGACTTTATGTTTCTTCCAAACAAACATAAAAATAAATTGATTGAAATAATCGTAAAATTTTCTCATACAAAAAAACTATAGTTTGGAACAAAATTTTCAAAACAAGGTGTTTGGTAAAATAATCTTAAGAATTTTTTTTATAAAAATAAACATATCCTTTGTCAATCACAAGAATCATTCTAAAAATATAAATTCCAAGCAAAATTGTTTGCAGTATAAATAAGATCGTATTTTCAATAATCAACTATAATTCTATAATTACATTTTTAAGAATATATAAACATGTTCTCATTAATCATGAGAACTAATTCCAAGGTGCACATTTTTAAATAAATCTTGAGAGCTATTTGAAATATTTCATAATTTCTAAAATCAATCGTAAGTAAACTAACCACAAATTAATTTATTTTGATAAATAAACATTGTATTTATCATTTACAATATTAACTATAAAAAAATTTGAACAAAATTGTTTGAGCTATTTTTTATTGCAAATATATCCCTTATCATTTATTAGTAAACTACTATTAAATTAATATTTTAAGTAAAACCAAGAATATAAAATTATTTTATGAATTAAAACTAACCAGATACCCATTTTGAACCAACTAGTCACAGAGGTTTTTTAAATGTCTACAAATTTCTCGAAAATCGGTGTCATCAGTAAACAACTTTGAACGGATTCTCTCATCTTCCCCAAAAAAGTATACAGTTTTATCTGTAATGTAATACACTCCCCTGATATATATATTTTTTAATTCAAATAAAATCTTCAGCGCTATTTTTGAAATATTTCGAATTTTCAAAAATAATTCGTCAGTAAGCCTTCAACATAATTTTAACACAAAAACAAATTATACAGTGTTATTTGTCAACTAGAATATTCCCTAAATATTCATTTAAAACCAAATCTTCGGAACCATTTTTGAAAAATTCGGAAAATAATCACTCATCAGTGAAGTCTATTTTATTTGAGGGCTAGAGTAAAAATACAGAAATGTGTCTCAACGTATTACCCTGTTATATCTAAATATAAAGTTTGAACACAATCCATTAAACAGTATCAGATCCGTGGCTAGGGATAGACAGACAAACATGGAGACGGACATAATTTTAAAATCCACTTTTTTTAGGCACATTAAACTTTCATCATAATCTCGAGATCAAAATTGTTTACATATATACTGTACACCAAAATAACAATAAAGGTTTAAGTTCAAATTTATTTGATTTTATATACCTCCTTTTAAGGATGTTCAAACTTAGTATCAAACTAGGTCATAAAAATAAGTTTTATTGTTATAAATTACTGAAATATCAGTATTACATTCTTTTAAAAAAAATAAGAGGTGTGAAGGTGTGTTTCATTTTGAGGCATACAGGATTTGTTAATTCATTAATGGTGGGACAGTGAAGGGGGAAAATTGCACATGAAAACAAAGATTAGCGAATGTGAAGCAGATAATTGAGGGCAAGGGGCTTTAATGATTATATATAAATTAATATATTGGCACAAGAGAGAAATAAATGGAGGGTTGCATCAAACCAGTAGTGAGACTGATGGCTTGGGGGAAAAAAATACATTTTTAAATCTGTAAGATTTAAATCCATTTATATTAAGTCGCATGATATATTTTAATCGTGATATGTAAAGAATTTGTTTCAGAACTTGTTATCATGCGGAATAGGGTGTAAGATTCGTCATGGATAGCTAAGGTCTTTAATGTCAGTTGGATGATTTCTTTTATTTCCCTTTAATGTTTATATACAAGTGTAATTTATTTAGTAGCCTCATGCTTAGTTCATAGATTAATCCTTCAAGCATGCATTGTGTGTATTATTCAAAAAAATATTAGTTTGTGACTAAATTCCAATGCATGGAACAAATTGAATATCTACCTATTTATAATGTTTCACACTTTATTTTTCTATTTAAATTGCACGCTCGTATTTTATTAAATTTTAGACAGGACACAATTTCCTGCGGTTATTGGCTAATAACTAGAAAAGAGGAAACTTTAATGTCATCAATGATAATTTTTTTACCATGCCAAAATTCAAAGCTGTAACCCTTGTTATTATTATTAGCACCACGTCTTACTACCTGTTCAGGTTATACGCATTTGCACTAATGTGTAATGGTGGGGTGAATGTGAGATGAAATGGAGGACCTACAGTTTAACGTGGGATCCGAAAACATTCACGAGCTGTGATTAATAAACAGCTTGTCAGATGTGAAGTAAGGGTTTGGTAATCAGATAAATCTGTGTCGGAACCGGCGATTGAACTCTGGACCCCCAGCACAGGAGTCTGACACCTTGCATCTAGACCAACAGATCATCCTTTGTAATATTTGCTCATTAGGCAAGACATGCTACTAACTGAATTCAAGTTCCCTAATAAAATGGCTTAAATTTATTTACTGATGAAGGTGAAAAACTGTATTGAAAAAATTATTGTTTATAGAAAATAAAGCTCAAACTTTTTGAATTATGAAATATTATCGTATATATTTAAAGTTACGATTCCAAAAAATAAATACCTAATCTTACAAATCCATCACAATGTTTAGCTATGTATATAATTTGTCATAGGACCATATCTAACTACCAGGTCGGGCTATACGCTTATAACCTTATTATGATAATGTGTTAAAGATGATGAAGTTTGTATTTAGAGTAAGTGTAGCCGAGATTTCATAGAGGATATGTCGAACACCATTTAAGTTAATTAACCCGTAACACACCCAAGCAGGATTTGAGATCCACTCTTCCTGTCATCGTTAGTACAGCCAATTGAGAGCATTCCGCCACCGAAGCACGTTTATTTATGGAGCTTTAATATTTTTAGATATGTATGATCTATAATATACAAAAACATCATAATAAGTACAGAATCTATAATTTATCCAATTTGACTTATTGGTCGTTTTGCTTTATTCTATATTAAGGGTACAGGGGAAAAGGAGGAAAAGTTAAATTCCATACATTATACATGACAACAACTTATATATATATATGACAGAAACCTCCTCTAACCATAATCTTAAATGCATTATAAAGGTCTCACGATTGTCTAACAGATGGCAGTACTAATTTAATTTGAGTTGAAATTTGACTTTTCACCTTGATCTAATACCATCGATTTTCGTACCAGTGGATACAAGGTATTGGTACAGACTGTACAAGTGATGAGTTCATGGAGGTGGGTACTTGAGTCTTACAAGGCTCTAATTAGCTTCCAAGTTGTGCCATACCCTTTCTTCTTCTCGCTTGTGGGCATCGTGAACAACTTCCATACAAGTATAGGCTGCAATCTCTAGTACCTCTTCCAGGGAAAGCAAATCTCTCTACATTCATACAGTCGACATTTTAGCCTAGTTTCCCATGTGCAAAGAAAGCTTTTTTTTTTTAGAAATTTAAAATATTTTTATTTTTAAAAATGTACTACTCTTTATCACGGAAATTTATATTGATCTTAAGAACATTATCTTTGCCCTCATGGATAACAGCTAAACATAGGTAGATAAAACGTTTCGAAGCTAGCGCCACAAAGTTAGTAATGTGTTTTTCTTAGTTATAAATTTTTTTAAAAGTTGAAATGGGAGCATTGAAAATTCTTTTTATTTAAAAAATTCAAGATTAACACCAAAATTAAAAATAACTACGCTAAAACTTAAAAATCACAAAACTGATCATACTTTTGTTGTTGTCAATAATGAAAGCAGCATTAAACTGCAATTTTATACGTTTTTTTTGTTGAAGCGTAATCCAGTATATAATTTTTAGGTGAGGTGGTCGTATTTAATGACTAATTGTTGAATCAACTGAGTATATAAGAACATGGCCTACAAACTAACTTAAATATAGAATAGACACAGCACTCACTCTTTCATTTATCAATTTTATTACTGTGAAAGATGTAATCCAAAGTTCGATTATACATTTGACTAAGGACTATATTTACAATATCATAAGCGTCGATGATACTAAATTGTCTTTACGCCTTAAGTTAATCGTCAATGTACCGGCTTAGTATGGCTTAGGATCCAGAATCAACTTGATGGATGTCAACATTTCATGAAGTTGTTTTCTCAATGCAATTTTTTTGTCTGTATCTTGGCCTAGACACTATAAATATTATACGGGAATAGAACCCAAGACCTTTGGCTTTGAGGCTAAAAATTTTTTTATTGAATTGTATTCAGCTATCAGGACTGATACTTTGGATAACCATCGTGTATCAGTTTGTGATACACATGAATTAATATCCAGATTTTTCATAAAGTTCCCAAGAGGAATTCTTGGAATTCAATATCCAACCCTAAAAAGAAATATAGTTTACTTAAATATAAGAAGAGAAAAATCTATTTTCTAGCTTGTATCTTGGCACTGTTTAGCATTAGAAACAAAATGCTGTATCTAATTTTCCAATGAAAATGACTTTTAAGGTAATTTACACAAAGGTACATTTTCAATGTTGATAAAACCTCCATATCACTCTTTGATATAAGAAATAACTTACCAATTTAAAGTTGTAACACTCTTAAGAAATATTTTATTTGAAAAAATAATTTATAAAATCAATACTGTTCGAAATATAGGCAAATATATCAAAACTAGTGGATCATTGCAATGACGGTTTCAAATTATTGTTCTAAAATTAATTCCAAACACCTTATTGGGAAATGTTATAGTATAATAAGTTTTAATTCGAAATTCTAGTTAAAAATCTACTCGTAAACTTTACATAGACTCCGAAATTGGGTATTTAATTTTAATTTAAACGTATACTCTCCCTCTTAACGCCACTATGAGAACATTACAATGATTCCTTCTCACAATTAATTATCCACCTATTCGTTATAACAAATCACTCAAGTAAGAATTTAGCTGTCATTATTTTTAATCAAAGAGAAATATTCTTTCTATAGATATACTACTTTACACAAAACATGGTTTCCATGATGGTGTAAACTAGGAATATTTTACAGATGTGCTATTGTCCACACAGAAGTAAAAGATGGAAAAATCTCTAGGAAAGTTGGGTTTTAATTTTAGGCGACTATTTTTGACAACTTCCTAGACCCCTAATCTTTAAAGTGAGTTTTTGTTTTTATCAAAATCGGCTAAGTTGTTTAATTACCTGCAATAGGCTTATAAAATTATACATATAAATATATATAGATTAATACACACCATTTAGGTGCCATTAAAATATGCTAATTTAAGTACTTTCTAGCTAATCATAATAATCCCATTGATCTATTAACCACTCAATAAATTTTATACTTCACTTAAGCTATTTAATAAATCAGAAGTAAAATATTAATAATAGGCTAAATACGTATAACTCCCAATCACGAATATTTTTCAATTTTCCTAAAAATATGAATTTAACACGTCGAAAGAATCTTATATTAAATAGAAACATGTACTGGTGGCCAAAACTGATAAAATTCTTATACTTTATAAGTTTTTCTTTATAGTTAGCCTACTGCTAATATCTATAAAAACTACTACTACTACTACTAACTTAGGATCACATGACTTGACGTATGAATATTTAAAAGTATATTAATTAATTATTTTAGTTGTAAAATAAGTCCCTTCCTATTAAAACTGTATTCTAATTCTCTTGATGTGGTTTACGTGTAATATACATGGAGTAAAAAAGTAAACATTTAAAAAAATATAGATATGATACCTGTGCCAGTGGTGAGATGAATAAGGTAAGCCTTCTCAACTGGTGTAGATTGCTGGAAACGGATATGTGGGGGGTCAAATCCCCGATTGGGTATATGAAGGCTGATTTTACAATAAATTACTTAGCTATCTTTTCCCGCAAAAACTAGGATGTTATTCCTTTAAATTCTACGTTTTTAGCTTGTATCCCTTTAGAATAAATCTTCGGATAGCCCGTAAGAGTATTAAAATGTGGTGCACGCAAATATATTAAGTGCTTCATCTTCAAAAGATGATGCGCAGATGTCATGAAAGTTCCACTCAGTGAAATATTCGCTCACAATTCCTTTAAATATTAGACCCTCCCGACAAAAAAAATAATAAAGAGTGTAGGTGAAATATCCACTCACAGCTTCCATCTGATCAAAAGGTATTGGTTAGGCTAGGTTAGGTTAGGCGAGCCGGTTGAGCCCAAATTTCACAACATTCCATTTGAGCAGAAATTTCACTGAGTCCACTTTTCATACATTCTATGTGCATTTAGGATAAGTGAAGTCAATTCTTTTTTTTTCTTCAAGAAACTCTTGACGAAAGAATAAAACGAAAGAAAAAGAAAGAAAGAAAGAAAGAGGTAAGAAAAAAAATGTCCCGACCAAGTTGAATTGGAATCCGTTGAACTATTACGTGTGATTGAATGTTCACCCTTCCAACGGATGACCACCGTACCCTCGAATGCCCAACTTGGCCCTTTTAGACGCATGCACATTATATACTCTCCAATATTCAATTTTCCTCACCCGTGTGAGTTCTAGAAATAATAATATGGTTGTCATTTCTTTCGGATGCTGGTTTCTCGGGATCAATCCACGAAATTGGTTCATCTAACCGAAAGCGACACGTGTGGTCCAAACTACTTAAAGAGAAATATCACTCTATGGTATTTCTTTATAGAATGGTGGGTCTGAAGATTCACAGCCATTTAAACGGTACAGAATTATATATGAATTTTCTTCTGTAGTGATCTTAATTTTTAATTCAATAGAATACATTTTATTTTATAAAGTTCTAGAATTAATTACTAAGAATCTTGAATCCAAATATTTATTTTACCTTTGAGTCTCGATTCTTGGGGAAATATATCAATAGCAGTAGAAACATAAATATTATAAAATATTGTTTTTTAATAAATTCAGTGTAAAATTCCAGTAATTTTACAGTTTTTTTATTAAAAAATATTATAAGCCAGTCTTAAGGCTATTGTTCATTTATAATTGGCATGGAAATGCAGTGTCATGGAAAAAAACATTTATATTCAAGAATTTTGATTGTTTTGCAATTTTCTTTTCGGTAACAGTTTGTTCAAGAATAGAAGCATGTTGAATAAGTTATACTTTTTATAAACACACCTCCTCTATAATTTTAACAGTGATAGAGCTTCAATAATTTTGACATTATTCAATAGAAAACTGCCGGCTGAGTAACAAAAAATTAGAAAATTTAACAACTAATAAACATTGATACACTATCTTAAAAGAGGTGTTGAAAATATTACCATACATATTTCACTCGTTCTCGAGAAAACTGATATTTCCAAACGTATAATTTTTCCGTAAGACCTGTCCTGTAGCTTAGCGCCATATACGTTTTCCTTGATCCATCTGTTCTTGTTGGCGCGGAAAGATACTTTGGTCGGTTGTGAAAACATTCCATGCCCTTCACTCTCCCTCCCACCATCCCAAAAAATGGGTTTTAGTTTTGCGCTTGACAGGGCCAAGGGTCTTAATAAAACTTTAATGCTTCAGAAGATATTATAAATTTAGTTTATTCAGTTTTTTAATATTAGTCATGACCATCTTTTAATTTGACCGGTATTTTTATCCTACATTTAAAAGTTTCTTTTTAAACGCCATAATGCCTATTAAAAATATTCAACAGAGGTTTCGATTAATATATGTAGACAATTAAACTAAACATATATTTTTAAGAAAGATTATACTTATTTAAACAAAAATTTCCTTTTTCTATAAAAATAACTTCAAAAATAGGCCTACATGTATTTCATTTCCTTCCACCCCTTCTTCTAGGGTTAATCTAATTTTGTAGACTTTCTTTGACGCTATTATTTTTTTCCAGCGCATGTTACTCCCGTTTGGGCTATACGCATATGAACTAAGTATGCTAATGTGTTAGGATGAGGAGATATTAATTTAGAGAAAGTGTACCAGCATTCGAGTGAAAGTAAAGGAGTCCTTCATCAGTGGTCTACTCTATTGAGAAAGTAATGGCTTTGCGTTACCATGCGGTCTTTTAAATGAAGATAAAAGGTACTTACATTGCGTATTGTCATTCAGATATATCCAAAAGCCATTGAGATTTATATGTGTAGAAAATGAGGATAAATATATTATTTATTTTGGACAACAAATGTGTTTTATTATAAAAACTGAAAGGAACGTAGGCCTACTCGTGTGCTTGTGTGTGTTTGTGTGTGTTTGTGTTTGTGTGTGTTTGTGTGTGTGTGTTTGTGTGTGTTTGTGTTTGTGTGTGTTTGTGTGTGTGTGTGTGTGTTTGTGTGTGTTTGTGTTTGTGTTTGTGTGTGTGTTTGTGTGTGTGTTTGTGTGTGTGTTTGTGTGTGTGTTTGTGTGTGTTTGTGTGTGTTTGTGTGTGTTTGTGTGTGTTTGTGTGTTTGTGTGTGTGTATGTTTGTGTTTGTGTTTGTGTTTGTGTTTGTGTGTGTATGATCCATTCCTTCCAAAATATAACAGAACGTTTTCAATTCCAGCTGTTGATTCTTACTAATCGACAGGCTGAATTTTGATGTTAGGTTGTGTTTTTTTTTACCTCAAAGGCGATGCGATGATCATGTGTACGTAGATCATAATCAATGGCGGTGGATAAGTTTTTGATTGGTCAGGATTTTATTATTATTATTATTATTAATATTACTATTTGTGTAATTTTGGATTTTTAGGTCTTTATTTCTTGGTTTTCTTCGTTTTTAAAAATGGTTTAGTTATATTTGAGCCATACCTAGACCTTTTTGAGTAATATTTATGCATGTATCTTGAATATTTATATTTTCAAAGACTTTTCTATTTTATAAACACATAAATACCAACCTTTTTTTTTTCAAAATAGTTGTGGAATGAGAAGATAAAACTGGCAAAAAATATTTGTATCCGTTTTGCCTGTATGGTTAGAAAATGTACATTCCTGGTGATAGATACACTGCAATTAAGCTGGAAAAGTTTGCGTTAGGAGAGATAACAATTAGAACTGAAGCAAATATTTTTAATCAATACTGTAATTTGCATAATTAAAGAGTTTGGTTGTTAAAGACTTCATTACCTACCGTACATTACTTAAGTAAATAAGTTATATTTAAAGTGCTTGATTGATTTGGTCATGCACATTTATGAATATCTTTTATTCATATTTTAAGGTATTTTGTTGTAAATTTGAATTAATTTCTTTAGATAACGTTGGTTGAATAGTAGGTTATTTGATTTTTATAATGTTCTGGGTCTAGTTCGGACCCTGCTATCAATATAATCCAAGTATGTAGGGTTGATTGTCAATAAAATAAGACCATGACCTAATTCATATTTTTTTTTTTTACAATCCTGTTTTACCCTCACAGTATTGACACCCTTTTGGCGAAGTTCCACTGATTTTAAGGGATCACAGATTCCTTAGAGAAAGTCATATCAATTGACTGACGTGTTTGTAATTTCAGTCAACGCTTCCCATTAAGAATGACAGCGTCTGGTAGAAACACCAAATAAATCGCGACCCACGTGACAGTTGCGTGACGTTCAGTATAAGTGTGAAAGTAAAGTGTTCAGATGGATTTAGTTATGCACCCGCACTGGTGGTCATGCCTTCTATTACGACAGGATTACGACATATTAAATGGATTGTGGTGGAGAAGTTTGAGGATAAATCTCTCCTAAAAACACGTTTTAAATCATTTTACGACCCTGTTGGAGGGGATGATACTATTTTATACCAACATTTATTTTGATTTTTCGGTCACCCGGAATTATATATTTTAATTCTCCTTGGATTTGTAATAATTTTATATATTATTTATTGAGAGTGGTAAAAAAATAAGTCTTTGGAAATCTAGGAATAATTTTTGCAATAATTGCTATTGGATTCTTATGATTCATTGTATGAGCACATCATATATTTACAGTGGGAATAAATGTTGATACGCGAGATTACTTTAGTGAAAATGAATATATTCTTAATTGATTTAAAATTCATATATATTCAGTTTTATGGTTTTTTATAAACTACCATTTCCATCCTTATTCCTTAGATTTAACAATTAATTAAACATGCCAATAAAAAAAATATTGGATCATTAAAAAATAGAAACAAGGTATATTTTTTGTTTAAGCTAGAAAAATGTTTATTAAAAAGGCCATCTTAGGGTGGGATATAAGAAAACGCGAGCAAGAGTAATTTTTTTAGAACGAAAAATCTTTGGAAAAAATAAATAAAATATTGCTTTCGTAGGCACATTTAATATTATTTCTTACGCATATTAATTTTAATGGCCTTGATTATTTAATTTCGAACTTTGAATAACTTGATAAGGAAATGTATAAGGAGAGAAAAAGTTCTTAACCAAAACTAAGGATGACCTTGACAGATATTAGATAACTTTACGGTTTACTGTCTGTTGAAAATTAAACAAAATGGATCTGCCAGTGAAATTTTTGATTTATTATTTTTAAAATTAAAATTATTATAAGAAACTACAAATCTAATTAACTCAAAGCTACGCCTACTATACCATATTTGGTCTAATTGTAACGTCAACGTTTGATTTGTGTTTGTTGGAAAATATTCTGTGCTTTCTGTAACTTACAATTTTCTTGTTACTAGAATAAAAATTGATTAAAAACTTCTACGATTTGTTCTTGGTCATATCTACCAGTTTAGCAGTTTTAGTTTGGTTACATAGTTTTACTACCAAATCATGGGGGGAATAAGCTAGTAGCTGCTATAGACTGTTCTGAACTATTTTTGAATACAAATTAATTTTCGCAAAAAGCACTACATTAGGGTGCCTACTGAATTATGTAAATCAAATCTTACTTTAGAATGGTCTTCATGACCAAAATCTCATTTAGTAACTTTTTCATCCCTCTCGTGACTGGTAGGTAGACACTCTGAAACATATTTAATGGGATGAATAGCTTTCGTATCACCCTGTCACTTTTATAGGAACAAATTCATCACTTACTAATGGTCTGGCCAAACTGAATTTTCCAAAAGTTCGTAGTTTAATTAAACTGACCTTGTTTTGAAGCTGGCTTTTGCTTCTTGTTTCTACTGAATAAGTTAATTTTTTTGTTGGTCCTACACTCCGTTTACACTTAAGGTCATTAAACCATCAAAATATTGTAAAATTTAACAAGAGTTTAATTATAAGCTATAAAAATATGTATTCAATTATTTCAAATCATAATGGTGTTCGAGTTGTAACGGGCAAACCAAGTCCAAATCATTGCCCATGAACACATATATTATTCCCTGATATTCATACACGTCTATTAAGGTATAAATGTTTATGTGTTACATACTACGCCTCGGTTTCTTGATGGAATATTTCCAGCGCCGTGGGTAGCGGTGCCATCTGACTGTTTGCCCTCCTTCGGCTCTCTCACAAGACTGCTCCGGGACGGCCGGAGGATCAACAACGACTGAAGTGCAACGCGCGGCTTACTCACAAGACTGCTCCGGGACGGCCGGAGGATCAACAACGACTGAAGTGCAACGCGCGGCTTACTCACAAGACTGCTCCGGGACGGCCGGAGGATCAACAACGACTGAAGTGCAACGCGCGGCTTACTCACGAATAAGGGCCTCGTTTACCTGAACGGCTCCACGTAGTGAGATTTTTTTACCCCACCTTCTTTCCCATGATGCATTGTGTTCGGCCACTATATAATACCTTTGCTTGGTCGAATAAGGCATGACTACAATTATTCACCACTTGGTGGATAGACTTCACTCTCCAAAGTTATCGCCTGCACACAACTAGGATCAAGATGTTCACGCCGAGGGACCAACCGGACCGCCGAAAGTAATGGGAAGTTCCATTATTTCATAGAGTCACTGAGTAGTATGCTGCCCGGATAGCGAAGAGGATAAGCTTATCTACGTTACTAATGATCATAATATTGTACAGATTCGGTTTTGGGGACTTTGTTCACTTAACGTGAAGTCGCCTTGTACTTCACAAATTTTCTGCTCGGTCCATATGACCGGAAGATTAAATGGGAGTGATTCCCACGTCATGGCCCGCATGACCATTGTGTTGTCTGCGAGTCTATGACTTTGTTCACTTAACGTGAAGTCGCCTTGTACTTCACAAATTTTCTGCTCGGTCCATATGACCGGAAGCTTAAATGGGAGTGATACCCACGTCATGGCACGCATGACCATTGTGTTGTCTGCGAGGCTGTTGATAGGGAAAGTGACCATTCAGATCGTTCAGGACCTAATGACAGACACCTAGCTAGGTATTATAGCATTGTGTTGGTCACATTTCTTGGTGATCAACTTGTGGGCCACTACTGCCCCTCTGGCATGGCTCGTGTCATTTACTATATTTGAATTGAGTTGGCCACATTTCATGGTGCTCAACTTGTGGGCCATTTCTGCCCGTCTGGCATGGCTCGTGTTTAGGTATTTATTTATTTGTTTGCCCTTTTTAAATTGAGTTGCTCTCCCGTTTTTAGGGCTCAACAGGAGGGCCGTTCCTGCCCTTCTGGCTCTGACCTGCTGGTCGTGTGTTGACTCCTGATTTAGTTGAAGTCAACAACGCTGAATGGAAACTTACCCTGCGCTCATGTCTGATGTATATTCTCAGCTCTTGGAAACGTCCTCAATACAACCACCTGTGTAGAATATATATATTGGAAATCCAAAGACCACTTCTGTATAAATTGTCTTGTGTTGTGATCATGTGCAATGTACTTATTCCAGCAATTGTACTTATTCCAGTAATTGGACCTATTAAATTGATTTGTTTAAATGCACACACATCTTATCTTTTCAAGTGTTCTTTCTTATGTTAATTTTCCTTGTTAGTAACTGTGGGCTGGTAGAAAGGTAGAAAAGAACGCCACTGTAAAAAGTGCCCCGGTGCAGAGTTACAAGGGGTCAAACCTGTTATTTTATGCTTTTTTTGTTACTATTGATAGGGTTAAGTAAATAATGTATGGGGCTAGAATTTAATATAAAAAATAAATTTATATTAGGCGTACCGAATAAAAGCTTAATAATAATAATTTTAATATAAATACTTTGATGAAATATTAATAATTTTTAGCGCGGTGTCTTACTACTCAGTTGGGTCACACGTTTATGTACTAATTACGCTTGTGATTTTAGGGACTAGGAAGGCTATATTTAGAGGAAATGTACCTGCATTTGCATGGAGAGTTATTGGAAAACCATTTTGGAACAACCACTCTCAGTTCACCCGACCGAGATTTGAACCTCGTTCTTCCCGTCATCAGCAGTCTAGTCCAACACGAGATTGGTGCATTAGACTACGTGGCCAGCAAAGCATTTATTAATATTATTGATACATGATCTATTATTTAAATTTTAAAATCTATTCTCTCCACCAAATCCTTGCAGCAGTTTTGTGCAGAGACACGCTGCACCACACTCCGGTATGAATTGTGTCTTTGAAGACACGTAAAAAATTAAGAGCCGCACGCGTGAGATGTGTGCGGCTCACGCGAATATAGATGTTTTCTGACAGAGCGACTGACGCGTTTGAAATACCATAAAATATCGCAGACGAGACAGTTTTTGTTTGTCATTAAATGGATGGTTATTAGTATTAATCAGTAGTTATTAGTATTAATAAAATTGAACCAACAGTTCTATCTTAGCCTTGAGCTTTTCACAAAAACCATTGTTGAAAAGAGCAATTTAAGAACTGTTTACAAATTCACTATTAGTTCGTAGAATGGAAAAAATATTTTTGTATCATAAGTTAAGCACATACCTGTAGAAAGTAAAAATTTAGGATTATTTATTTAATTCATACTAATGTTTAAAGAATATTTTATTATGATTATTTTACTTTTCAGAAACATGTAAAATAGAATGCAAGTTATCACACGAATTTATAACCGCGTGAGCAATCGCGTCTATACTGCTTCCAGAGGATTGCTCACGTCTGACGCTATCGGTTGTGGTGTGACGCGCGCGCCAGCCGTGGGCTACCAAAACGACGTAATTTAAAAACACAAGGAGTACATCGCGTTTGTCGTGCGCGGCTCTAATGCGCGTCTGACACGTTGTAGCAAATCACACCTACATTTTTAACGTACAGCGAAGCACAGTGGCGTGTGACGCAGTACCGCGCTTAAGTGGGAGCCATCCTTAATGTGTCACTTTCGCAAAAGACTGGACTACTGATGACGGGGAGGTTGGGGTTTGAATCCCAGTCAGGTGTATTGAAGGGAGGGTGGTATTTCCTTTGATAACCATTCTCCTTCTACAAAAATATAAGCAACCTTTATATAAATGTAATCTTTATTATCTTTAACACATTAGAGTATTAAAATATATGTGCAAAACCGAAAACACTGCTAAAAAAAATAAAGGTAATGTGACGTGCAACGTTAGGCTCCTATTTTGGCAGATGTCAAGTAATACACCTGGAAACAAAATACAATAGATGTTCTCAAATGTTGTAAAACTAACTAACTGACAAAATGTGTATTTTATTTGAGAGGTTTAAACCTGCAATGGTGGTCACATGGTCTAACAAGTCACTCTCACATTAGACTTGGGTTTCCGGTGATGTGGGGATAGAGTTTCTGTCTGTGAATTGAGGGTGATCTTTCCTAAATAGCTTTTCTACTCTCCCTCCATGCAAATTTGGATACATATAACCCATACTATACCTTCCTTTCTCCTGTCATACTATTGTAAATATGTGGATACTCTAAACATATAGTAAGATGAAGTACCAAAAAAGGTGTGTATGAGGTACACCTCGATTCAGATATGAAGAAACTTTGCTGAAAGTAGCAAGAAGTTAATAAAAAATAATAATCTATGCATATCTATCACTTTTAATGGATAATATTAATACCTAATAAACTGTCCTAAGGACAAAGTATAGTGCTATCAATGTTGGGTTTTTCTTAAAAAAGATATTCATACTAGAACCCTACAGTATATCTCGCAATACTAGGGAAGCACATCTTGTAGCCTCGCTTTGGGGGACCGCATATATCCGGATAATGACCTGGTGGAGAGGGTACACACAACACAAGTATAGAGTTCCGTCTCACATAGGAACTAGGGAGGGGGGGGGATCTTACGAAACTAGAGCGTGGACACTTTTCCTGTTTTTCATGAGCTCCACAAGTTACTAATTTTCTAGATATTTTATGAATATTTACACTAATGGTGCAGGTATAAGAAAGATGTAATGTATAAAAAAATTTACCCAGCATTTGTGTGGAGAAAGAG
>CABFWB010000158.1:251081-264902 GCA_902151455.1 Timema bartmani | reverse complement strand
TATATATATATATATATTTTTATATATATATATATATATATATATATATATATACATCTTTTTATATATATATATATAAAAAGATGTATTTTAAAAGGGATAGAGACAAAGATAAAATATATTAATACATATGGATAATATTTGTTTAGGCTCAGATTCAGGTGGCCCACTTTGGTGGCCGCATGTTCTAAAGAGCTACTCTTGCAGTAGACTAGACAGCCGATGACGGGGAAATCGAGGCTCAAATCTATGTTGGGTGTGCTGAGGGTGGTTTTTCTAAAATGTTTTTCCACGCAAATGTGGGTACTTAAAAACTAAATGGCATAATTAACTCGAAAGTTCATTGCTGAACTTGCAAAAGTACGCCACCTATCCCTATCTTGAACTAGTAATTATTACATAAGCATATAACCCGTACGGATATAATGTGGCTCTAAATAATATTTTGTATTGTGTCACGGATCGGGTAGTATGTCTCTTTTTGTGAACATTTTATGTTCGGATAAAATATGAATACAAGCAATATTAAAATGCAATGAATATTCTAACAGACGTATTTGCTAGTACATCCAAACAATTTTAATAAGTATTTTTTTAAATGTTTGAACAGCAGTTGATATAAATTGTACCTAAAAAAATGTGTATCATTATTATATGAGTATGATATAAATTATATCTAAATTATATGAATATGATATAAATTATATCTAAAATTTTTTTTATCATTATAATATGAGTAATGAACATTTTGGACACATTTAGTGCTGATATTAACAAAATACGTTTTATCATTTATTTTAATGGCTAAATTGTATACAAAACTAATATATTCAAAGGATCATTCGAATGACAAATTTGTGTCGAAATCTACTTTCCAAATGAGTTTCAACCGTCAACGTAGAACTAGTACAACAAATGTTGGCAGCTATCGATATAACATTTTTAATAATAGCCATATTTAATAAGAAAATTAACTATTTAATTTCATAAAGTGCTCATGTTATTCATGAGTTACTTGTTTTTAGCAAAACATTTTGGTTGATGCTTGTAAACATACATTTTGTTATATAATTTATAAATACTTTTTTTATGTGTAATACAAAATTCGGTCCATTCCATTATTTTATAATAAAGCGGTAAGAAGAGAAAGTTAGAGTTTAGATGAGATTTTCCCGCATTTTCGTGGAGGGAGAGTGATAACCAATATGAGAGAAACCCAAAATGCCGATCTGAGAAAAAGTTTTTAAGTAAAGTTCTAATATACAAGTGTAATTGTAGAACACATATTGGTATGACGTTTTAAATGGCACGTATCCTTCCTAATAAAATGATTTCCGAATATTATATATTTAAATTTCAATTTGAAAGTACAATTTTTTGCTTATATTTAATTTGACGGTAGGCCTATGCATTGGTGCATGACAAAATAAAAAATAAAAATCTCAACTCCTTAGTTTAAGTTTATACATGGCTTTCGTTCTATTCATATTACTTCTGATAAATTTAAAAAAAGTATGTCTAATTTGAACGTATTGGACCGAATTTCAATATTATTACTAACCTTTATTCTTTTGAATTCATCTTATCACGCTAGTAAAAAATATTATGGATAATGAAAGCTCAGTTGGGGGTAGGGGAACCTTTAATAGAATAGGAATTGTTTTCATTTTGTAGTGACGTCATTTCATTTCCTTGAGGGTAGCACTGAATAAGTTTGAAAGGAAATGACAATGAGGACTGTATAACCTTGACGTCCGGACAAAGGAAGCTCATTTCTCCACTCCCTCCCCTATCTCCACCCCCCACCGATCACTGCCTCATCCCCTTAGTCTTTCTGTCCTGCCTCTGAACATCAGACAGAAGCTTTTGGTTTGATCATGTGATGTGGTTTGACATCGGCTGCTAGGCCAAGCTAATGGTTGGGAGAGCTCATAGAACAATCAGCTTGGCTTCCCATATTTACTGTGAATTATAGTTGGATTAAATTTCTCTTCTTTTTTTAAACAAAATTAACTGATGGACCACTTGATGCCTAATGGATATGAGCATTTGTTTACCAGCTAATAGGTTAGCCCGATTCGTCACTGAGTGATTAAAGTAGACGACTCACGAGTTAAAGTTGTATGTTTGTTTTTTATAAGTAAGGTATTTAACGAGGTTATTACCTACATCTTTGGTGGCATAGTCTTAAGCGTCACTATTTCCATACACTGAGTTTTTAGAGGCTGGAAGGTCGGGATCTGAATCCTAACGAGGAGTTATGACTGTTTTTTCTTAATGTTTTCCCAATATCCATCCTCTCAAACTCAGATACATTTCCTCTGAACTTCTTCTAAAGTCAACAACCAGAAAGTTGTTTTGATGTGATTTGTATCCATCCGCAGCTGGGCGTGCCCTCAGCCCTTCAGCTGGTTAGTGCTGCCTACAACATCTGGTAGAAACCCCATGTAGTAGGGGAGTTCAGGAAGGGTTGTGGTTCCCCGTTGCCTTCCACACTGGATTGCTATGTGCACGCGTCAAAGTGCCTACACACATTGCCGGAATTTTCACACACTCTCCAGGATTGTTTTCCATGTGTCATCTCCTTTTCTCTTAAATACTCGTGGGCCTAGAATCTGTCAGGGTGTGCTATGGTCGAGGTTAAGGGGAAGGTGATTGAGTATACTTGTGTGGGTTTGTTATTGATATTAGAGTTGGTTTTTAAAGAGGTCCATTATTATTACTATGCTATTACAAATGTGATGTTGGTAGTGATATTAGAATGGTAAAATTTATAGAATACTCGTAAGCGTGTGACAAAACGAGGTATTGCTAGGAATATTCCTAGGCGATTCCTACGCGGTCCCTGAACCCCGGTAACCTGGGCACAAGTGGTAGCCCTCAAAACAAGTACTGATGGACCGGCCCTCTATGCCGTGTTGTCCCAAATTGGGTATAGTGAACACTAGTCTTAGATTTTGATTAGTCAGCCATGATGGCTGAATCCCCTACATTTTATCCTGCACCTGGCTTGGTTTCTGACTAATGAATGCTATCACTGTTTTTGTTGTCAGCTCCTCTATTCAATTTGTTTATAAGATAATCAAAACCACCTGCAACGCTCGTTTTGTCACTCGCAACTCATAACACACAATATTACACAAACACGCCTTCCAATTTAGGCAACGTGGTCACACATGCCACAATTGACATGGGACCAACTGCTTTACTTCCCCTCCAAATGAAGTTATGAAACGTATTTTTACTGCGCAGTGAAAATCTGCCAACCTAAGTTGGGATCGAACCCACGAACATCAGGTTCTGAGGTGAGAACTATACCTTAAGACTACCAAGGTCGACTCCTTTAAACTATGTCTAGTTAAATGTCCGGTGGACCGGATGGGCAGCAAGACTCTCTTTAAATAACAAGTTTATTTGTGACTCATTCCAAATAATAAGAATTGCAAGGATATCTCACAGTAATTGCACCTTCTGTAGAAAACCGGCTCCAATTTCATTCGGCTATTTCTTAAACCTGGGATTTAACGTCACAAGTAATTAATTCAATTTAAATCTCGACAACTTACACCGTGCGACCACCTTTGCAGATTTTTGTTTAACTTTATAAAACATGGTGAAATGGTTTTGCTGGTATCTATTCTTCTGGTATTTTTAAAAAGTTAAATGAAGAACTTATAGCATGTAGTGGCACATGGTTCGAACTGTAGTAATAACCTGGCTTAGGGATTATCCAGGGGGTAAGACGGATCCTTTTAAGGTGGGAGTGTGGTGTGCGCGAGTAAAAGTCAGTGTTTTTACAGTTTTATAGCAACAAACCCGCCCCGGTGGCTTAGTTAGCTAACGCGCTAGTTTTGTGTTGACCTAGACTGCCGAGGACGGTGAGATAGTGGTTAAAATCTTTCTCGGGTGAACTAGGGGTTTTCCTAAATTGTTTTCCACTCTCCCTCCATGTAAATTCGGGCTCACTTCATCTATAATCAACTTTCCAATCTCCTAAACCATTAGAGTAATTAGTACCCAAGTGTATAACCCAAACGGGTAGTAAGAAGCGGTGCTAAGTACTATAGTATAATTATAGCAAAACATTTATTTTGGCCAAAGTAAAATATTTCTTGAGTAGAAAGATAGAGCTTAATTTTCTTCGCCTAGTTTTATCAACAGTTATTGAACATATGTCGTGAGCGTAGTGGCATTAGATGATAAACTTTATAAACAAAGATAAAAACTTGTCATTAAGTTCAAGGACATCCCGTGACAGGTATTTAAAAAAACAGGTGATATCACCATGGGAATAAATTTAATCTATGTTTATACTGGGGATTTATTTTACTATAGGGCTGGGTGAGGTTGGACTTTGATTAACTTATTTTGGAAATCGTGTGTTAATATTATATTTAATTTTATGTATTTGACATGTACTCTATAAAACAAATGATTATATCAGTATATGACCAATATCCTAAATTATATCTAGAACAGAAACAACATCCAGCCCCAGGCCGGTACTTCATCACTTTAAAAATTGAAGCCCACATTTCACCAATACTAAATTTTTTCGGCAATGCCAAGATTCGATTCCTACAACCTTCGCCTGGTAAGCAGACACGTTACCTACTGAGATAAGGTATAAACCTGCCTCTTGTGCTAGTGGTAAGTACCTCTGACTACTGATCTAGATGTCCCGGGCTCGATACCCAGTGGTACCAACATTATTTTTCACGCCAGGAAGACTTTTTTCTATGGTCATCATGATCTGGTTAATTGTACTTAAGCTAGGTTTAAGACTCCCACTAGTTCCAAACCTTGATAATCACTATCATCACGTCATATTTTTGAGAGTATGACTGATGACGTGTAGACAGCCTCCAAGGTACACCCTGGGCAACGTTCTGTTCCCACAAAGCTGCTAAAGGTTTACATACACGTCGAGCGAACTGTATATTACTCCTCGTACGGTCAACTATGTATTGTGCTAATATATATAGCGTGTTTGAATAATTATAATTAGCAGCCGATAGTTGTTATTATGTACAGTACGTTGAACAATTTAATTTAAAAACTTCACTAAGCAATTAGAATTGAAACGTTCATATGAATAATTTACAAAATAGTGTAGTCAGTATTTCGGAATATAAAATATGTTTAACTATATTTTAACCAAAATTGCTAATCGTATTGTTTCATGTCAAGCATAAACCAGTACAATTTCTCGCAATGCATACTTTATTTCACTCTAAACAATATTTTCACTAAAACACACACACACACAAACAAAATTATTAATATGATCACTAAACAAAAATTTAAACATATTTATTTTGACAACATTTCCACTCTTTCAGAAAAATGTATTATGTTCATCTTCTATGCTAGAAAAGTGATTTATAAATAATTGGGCGTTGTAAAGTTAAATATATTTATACAAAAATAACCTAGTTTTAAAGATAAATCACTGAATAATTTAATAGCATATTGTGATAAATAATTTTGTGTACATGACTTAATGAAAATACAAAACCCCTTGGTAGGTCAAGCAAGACTTTGATGGGAGAATATTTTGAAAGTGTATTTGAACAAGTTGGGTGTCAGGCTATGGAGAGGATTGAAGTGACTCATGATAGGGTTCATTGGTGAGCCTACGTTGTGATAGACATGAAATTTAGAGTTCCTTAAGATCATTTAGATATTATATCGAGGAGTCTATCATTTTACAAGTTTAATGTGTTTAAATATTTAGAAACAATTTTAACTAGCAATAAAGATATCAGATTGGAAATTAGGAAAATAATACGTTCGTCAAATGAATTCTATTACTCGGTCAGTAAGCTTTTTTCATCTCGCCTGCTTTCAAGAATGTTAAACTAAATACAAAACAATTTGACCAGTTGTTCTCTATGGGTGTGAAACGTGGTTTCATTCCTTACATAACAAAAATAAATTTAGAGTGTTCAAAAACAAGGTTCTTGGCAAGATATTTGATCCAAAATGGAAGGAGGATACTAGGGAGTGAATAAAGTTACATAGTGATGAGTTAAATAGTCTCTTCTCACCACAGGACATTGATAGAATAATCAAGTCTCGTAGATTACGGTGGGAAGGACATGTAGTGTGGATGGAAGAATCTATAACCGTGTTTATGGTATTGACTGGCAAACCCAATGGAAAGAGACCATTGGGAATACTTGGACCCAGATGATAGGATAACATTAGAGTGGACCTGAAAGAGATAGTGTGTAATGAGTTGGACTGGATAGAACTAGCTCAAGATAAAGATAGGGTGTAATGAGTTGGACTGGATAGAACTAACTTAAGATAAAGATAGTGTGTAAAGAGTTGGACCGGATAGAACTAGCTCAAGATAAAGATAGGGTGTAATGAGTTGGACTGGATAGAACTAACTCAAGATAGGGATAAGGAGTAAGGAGGTGAATTTGATAAAACTAGCTCAAGATAAAGATATGGTGTAATGAGTTGGACTGGATAGAACTAACTTAAGATAAAGATAGTGTGTAAAGAGTTGGACTGGATAGAACTAGCTCAAGATAAAGATAGGGTGTAAAGAGTTGGACTGGATAGAACTAGCTCAAGATAAAGATAGGGTGTAATGAGTTGGACTGGATAGAACTAACTCAAGATAGGGATAAGGAGTAAGGAGGTGAATTTGATAGAACTAGCTCAAGATAAAGATATGGTGTAATGAGTTGGACTGGATAGAACTAACTTAAGATAGGTAAAGAGTTTAAGGAGGTGTACTGGATAAAATAATTATTATTAAATTAATAAAATAATTACTATTAAAATATTTTTATTAAACTCTTACTCAGACTTTGCTTCGCATGTTACAAACTTGGTTTCTTATTTAAAAGGTGTAATTTGTACATCTCTTATAAATAATAATAGTAATAACTCGTTTTTATTGTGAGATACAATCAAACACACTTATTCCTGTGCAACACTTAAAATGTTGTAGTACACTTCCGAAGCACTTTGTCTGATAATTTTAGAAAAATATTATTAATTTGTTCCTTGTATTATTTAATGAAAAGGAACAATTATTAAGATAATGTCACCAGATATAAAATGCAAGTTTATATAATATAGTATGTAGAGGCTGTCTCAACTCAGCTAACGGGACGAGGAAAAGAAATCCTACTAAAAATTAAGGTCAGGACGTTAAGGAAACATTTGAGAATAATGGAAAAAGGAAGACGTGAATAAAGTTCAGGAGACACTAAGTCAGATTACTCTGGCGCTGTTGTCTACATGAATAGGGAGAGGGAATGAGGAGGTAAGTAGTGACGGTCGTCGAAGGGAAGAGTAAAAAGGGGTCAGGTTTTATACGACGTTATAGCGTGAAAAATGACACTTTCCAAGGAGTCTCTTTATTGTCCCGGTGGCCGTTTCGTTAGATGTCCAATCAAATTACACGTGTGCTATTTCCCACATAGCACGCTAAAATGTGCTTCAATCCTTTTGTCAAATATCTATGAGCGTTTTTTTTTAAATACAATTTCACAGTGGGGAATTTGATTTTTTAAAAGGCTACTAGTTATACAAGAATATAATATTAGCACGGAAATTGAGTTTAGTAATGGGAAGTTTATTTTAAGGGGAATAAATCATTGCTTGGTTTAAAAATCAATCTAATCGACATTTCAAAATAGTATGTTAAAAAATAAATAGAAAAACATCTTAAAAATTACCATAATAATTGTATATATTTCAACAGTAAGCAGCAGACTATTTTTGGGCTAGTTTTAATAATTTAAGTTTAAGAAAAGGGAATACTAAACTTTTACAATTTAACATTAGAAATTAAGATTTAATTTTTGGTTTAGTTTAAACTAAAATTGACAAATAAATTTGTGTGTGACACTGAAATTAATTTTTATTTAATCTCATTGGAAAAAGTAATCTGTTAAATGCTAAGAGTTTAGATATATTTCTAATAATGTTCATATTTATTTGGTAAGGAGTAATAAATGATAAAATTAAGTCTTCTTTCTTATTCTATTATTCCCTTCACCTTCTTGATCTTTAGTCTTTTATGACGACACGTTTTGGTGTTATATATTACACCATCCTCAGGTCTTACTTATGATGACGACAATTTGTTTAGAGTATATATTGCTGGAAGGTTTGTGAAATTTTGAGTTATTATTATGTATGAAATATTTTTTGGGAGGATCATGTTTTATAAAAAGTTATTAGTAATTAGGTTTTAGAAACGAGTTTGTATTAATACTAATTACATTTGTGACATGTTTGTATTTTTACAACTAATATTATTCACAATAGATACAAGCGGAATACATAATGATATAATGAGATAACTATTCTTGATTAGGTCATAGAATGAACTTGGCCTAAAACTGTAATATTTTAAAACAAATAAACCATATTTGTCATGTTCAGTTGATCGAGTTATGTCGTATATCTTTTTAAACAACTTATTATGTTCCAAGCTAAGGTTATTAGTGACCAAATATATTGGGTTAAAAATACGAGGATAGCCTAGAATAAATGCACCCACATTAGCGTGGAGAGTTAGAATACGAAACAATAGTGATGGCTAAGATCTTGAAAACCATACAAGGTGCATATAGTCGAGATTAGAGCCTCAACCTTGTAAATCCCCGAAAATCTCGTTTATTTCGATATTGAAACAATTTACTGTATGATAATTGGTGTTGGTATGCACTCTGTGATCAGTGACCAAAGCGTTAAGAGAAATTGCCACTCCTACATTCAGCTCCAAAGCAATTTTTAATCCTACGATATGTTATTTCAAAATATTATTCACACCAAAATAAAGTAAAAATATTCAAAAAGGGCTCTTTTTCTTTAACAACTCTACAGTTTGAGTGTTATTAATAGAAATAAATGTGTAGTAATGGCAAATTAAGTCATTTTTAACTACTCTCTAAGCATATTTGTAGAGCTTTGAGACTAAGCTTGATGAAAAATTGTTCTAGATTCAGACTTCCGCAAATAAATTTAGTAATTTTTTATAGGTTTGCAAGAGAAAGCGTTAATATATTTGATAACTAGCAGAAAGCTTTGCTCATTTCATTTATAAAATAATGTTCGTGGTTTTCTTTCCCTTCTTACTGATTGACATTATAAAGGGTGGCTGTGGGTAGGAGCGAAAGGGAGTGTAAGCCGGGACAGAATAGACTAGTTCCAGAAAACGACACATACCATTGTATTTTAAGCCCTGTGGCTTGGGAGCGATTAATACTTTTTCGCTGACCGAGGCAGCCACCTTAATAATGAAAAAAAATATGCCTACTCAACTATCAGTTGTAAAACCTTCCGATTAATTATATGTAGAAAATTTTCCAAAAATAGCCTTACTATCCTTACGATCGTACTATATTTGGTAAACATCGGTGAAGAATATACAGAAACAGTTCTTCAACGCCAGGTGTTGATGTAGTTATTTTCTCCTTTCCTTAATTTCACCATAATACAAAGTGTTTGGCGAAGTTTGGGAATTATTTCATCAAAAATTCATAGAACATATTTTTCAACACGCTCTGTTTGATTTGATTGCTGTTCGAAAAAGGAAATTTCCTTTAGTCAAAATTACATCATGGACAACTCGAGCCGCAAGATCGAATAAAGATTCTCCTTTGAGCTTCGTACGTGTGATGCAAATTTTGTGTTATCTGATTGGTGAGTAGCTAAGGTGAACAATGATGTTCATTCTCACAACGAGCATATTGGTATTCATTGAGGAAATACTACTACCAAAGTTTTAAGGGCACTACCTACCTGAAGGGAAACATCATCACACTTAAGAAATTATTATTAAAACTTTAGCTATAATGCCTAAAATCCCCGTTAGAAAATTCACAAACATCATAGAATATTATGTTGTGAAATTGTTATAAAAAAAAGAGTTTAATTTTTTAGGAAAGTTATATTTCGGCAGTTTATGATCTAATGTAATCTTAAAGCGGTGATACTACACGTGAAATGAGGTAAAAAAAAGATTAGAATCCACAGTTTCATGATATTTTTAAAATTAATGAGAGTGAAGTTGTCATTTTTTTAAATATTAAATTGGGCATATTGGTAACCTTTTCCTTCATTTTTTGGCATTAGACGTATTTTGAAACAAAGGGCACCAGTTTAATAACGTGAATTCTCTAGACATCTAGTCCGCATTTATGGGTACGTGGATATATATATTTTTCAACTTTACCTCCATGCAAAAGTCTGTACATATCCTCTAAATTCAACCTTTCTTGTCCCTACTCAATTCATGTAGTTAAATAGAGATAGTTAGGACAGGTGGTATGACTTGGTGAAAGATATAAATAAACAGTCTGAGATTCAAAATGTATCTTAGTATTTTTAAAGACAGCCCTCGTAAGTGAACCATTTATTCTTGGATACAATAATATCACTAAAATCAGAGTTTAAATCACGAGGTTTATTATATCATACTATCTGATAAATGATCCTAATACCCGCTTCGGAGACTGAATGGCCTGAGGCGTCACTCTTACAATAGACTATACTGCCAATGACAGGGAGATCGAGTTTCGAATACCAGTTGGGTGTAAAGGGGGTGGTTTTTACTAGAAGGGTTTTCCACTCTTCATCCATTCAATTGCGGATACAATTCCTATATATTCAATATTCCTCATCCCTGGCTCACTAGCGTAATTAGTACATATATATTTAACCTGAACAGGTAGTAAGTAATACGCGGTGATAAAATAATATCCTAATTACGGCTAGTCCATTTTTATTATATTGTATTGATTCGATATCCGGTGATGGATAGTATATTTTTCAACTTTACCTCCATGCAAAAGTCTGTACATATCCTCTAAATTCAACCTTTCTTGTCCCTACTCAATTCATGTAGTTAAATAGAGATAGTTAGGACAGGTGGTATGACTTGGTGAAAGATATAAATAAACAGTCTGAGATTCAAAATGTATCTTAGTATTTTTAAAGACAGCCCTCGTAAGTGAACCATTTATTCTTGGATACAATAATATCACTAAAATCAGAGTTTAAATCACGAGGTTTATTATATCATACTATCTGATAAATGATCCTAATACCCGCTTCGGAGACTGAATGGCCTGAGGCGTCACTCTTACAATAGACTATACTGCCAATGACAGGGAGATCGAGTTTCGAATACCAGTTGGGTGTAAAGGGGGTGGTTTTTACTAGAAGGGTTTTCCACTCTTCATCCATTCAATTGCGGATACAATTCCTATATATTCAATATTCCTCATCCCTGGCTCACTAGCGTAATTAGTACATATATATTTAACCTGAACAGGTAGTAAGTAATACGCGGTGATAAAATAATATCCTAATTACGGCTAGTCCATTTTTATTATATTGTATTGATTCGATATCCGGTGATGGATAGGTAGAGGTTTGAACTCCAGTCTGGTGTACTTAGGGTGGTTTTCCCAAAATGGTTTCTCATTCTACCTCCACACAAAAATTCGATTACACTTTCTCTAAGATCCTAGCTTACTTATTCCTTATCCATTAGCGTTATTAATGTTTATGCACAAACTGAACCTGTATTAGGACGTCATTAAAATGAGTATATTAAAATTTGTATTTAAATATTAAAATATATTTTTTCACTTGAATTTGACGTTAGTTTTAAAATATAAACTTAAATGTTGGTTATCACAACTCTTCTATTTCAAGCATATGCAGTACAATCCAAACGATCTATAAGTATATCTGCTTTTTATTAGCTATAGCCCTTTTAAATATATGTCAACTTACATAACAGTTTCATAAATAAAAGACAAATATTTTATAATCTTATAGCGCAATGTTTTTTCAAATCTTGAAATCTTTGGAGCTCTATATATAATTATATGTTACATAGTTCAATCAAATCCAGCGTCTTAAAATGTAAATGAACATGTGCTTTGAGATAAATTTGCAGGTATATTATTAAAATAGTTATCTTGAAGTTTGTTCAAACATTGGTCCGATCTTTGGAAAAATATCACTATGTATATACTCGTAGATCATAGATTATATATCATAGATCGATATAAAATAACGTAATGTACTAAGTATTTACAATAATAATAATAATTGATCTAAGGTGGTAATATCTCTTTTCACGTCTTGAACCAAATATATTTGAATTAACCGAGTTTACTTGTTATTCTGAATAAAATCAAAATACCTGAGTTGAACTATTTGATTACGACTCAGCCCCAACATCTAATATTACAAATTATCCTCTCAGAGATTAAATATGCGTTATAGTACACGCAAGGTTATTGGAATAGATTTATTATCGGTGAGTAATAATGTACAGAAATTTTGGTGAGGCATTAATGACGTTGCTACTTGGTGAGTCCGGAGCTATTTTGAGTATCGGGCTACATCTTAGCTTGATGCACTTAAACACCCTCATACTCGGGGTTAGTAAATTGGCTCCCGTCTCCGAAAATCATGTAAAATTGAGTCCCGACTAGAAAAAGGTATATGTATAAGTAAAATGGGTCCCGTCTTCCATCTTCCATTAGCCTTACCCAGGAGACACCACGTGGAGGTTGAATGAATGGTCCCCCCAAAATTTGTTTTAATTTTTTTCTCAACACTAAAATATTGAAATATCTTGCTGCACGTCAGAATTAAGTTTAATATAACACCTACATGTAGATACAGCGCAATTACAACGCTGAATTCAATCCTTCAGAAATTGTGATTTAAAAACTTATAACCATTCCACATAAATATCGTCTTATCCTTTTGACTTGTCATAGCTTCCATTGTACCAAACTTCTCTACACATTGTAACTGAGATTTGAGGTTATGTAGGCCAACAGCGTAAAAAAAAGGCTCAATGTAAATTTGAAACAGAATTATTATCGTAGATAATACTTAGATTCAGTAAGTATAGTAATACTTTTCAGACTACAACCAGGTATAACATGCGAACCCATTTTACCTATCCGTTTTAAAATATTGGGAACCATTTTATGTATCCATTTCAAAGTAGTAGGACCTATTTTACGTATTTTTGAAAGGGGGCACAACTTTTGGGACCCAATTTACGTAGCCCCCTCACACTTACACAAGCAGACTTTTCCAGAGATCGGGTGTTATTTAAAAAGTGGTTTGTTAAATCAAACCATAGGTCACGATAATGAGGGAGTGAAAGCTAGCAATATGATAAGCGTAAGACTAACAAATCTATGTGTTAAGTTTTATAAGTATTAAAAAAACATAACAGGAAATCATTTCACATTTAACAACGTTTCTCGTGAAATGTCGCAGTTCTGACTTTTTTTAGCGCCACGTTTTACCAACCTTTCGTGTTATGGTCTAGTTATGATATTGTGATGTTATGAAACGTAGTCGATTAAATGTTAGTATTTTTACTGTATTTGTGATAAAAAATTATATTAAATTGGGCCAAGTAATATTTTGTTATAACACTCGTTATAATTCGCACACTAGATTATGATTCTTTCAATAATACTTTAAAGTAAATAGTTATTAGAACTAAACTTTCTAGATAAAATATATACTAGATTCAATTTTGTATAGGTTCACTAAAAATATTTACGATAGTAGAAGATAGTTTTATTAGTTTTTATGGCTCGAAGCTATCATGCTCATAAGAAATACCTAAAATAGGAAGATATGTCTCGTAAAGTAGGTGGCAACCTTAAGTAACTATTAGCAGGCACTAAATTGTACTGCACAGCCATTGTTTCTTCTGAATGTAGATTTTTGGGGATGTAGCTTCCAACGTTGTTGAAACTGAAACCTCAAATACCCAACTAAGAGTTGGGGGGGGGG